>CAUYQG010195419.1:0-45220 GCA_963574415.1 Tarsius wallacei
GACAGAGACAAAAGAGAAGACCCTGTGAGGATTCAGGCAGAGGTTGGCGTGACTCACTCTTGAGGGAAGGAATGGTTTCATAAATTATAACACTTCAAAGCAGTGTAATATTAGCATGGAAAAATGATGGTGATATACTATTTTTTTTTTTTTTTTGAGTTGGAGTCTCACTCCATCACCCAGACTGGAGCACAGTGGCCACTCCCGGCCACTGCAGCCTCGACCTGCTGGGCTCTGGCAATCCTTCCGCCTCTGCCTTCCTAGTAGCCGGAATTACAGGTGCACGCTACCACACCCGGCTAGTTTTTTATTTATTATAGAGATGAGGTCTCGCCAAGTTGCCCAGGCGGGTCTCGAACCGGTGGCCTCACGCAATTCACTCACCTCGGCCTCCCAAAGTGCTGGGATTACAGGCTGAGCCACCGAGCCCAGCCAGTGATATACTATTAATTGTAAAACGTTGAGCCAAGCTGTCTGAGCCCTAGGGTTGTAGCTTTGTATTCAAGTGGGCTCAGGTTTTAATTCCAGCGCCATTATTGACTCAATTTATCCTTTGTAAAAGTTACTTAAATTCTGAATCTTTAGTTTCCTCATCTGTAAGTTAAGGACAGCATTAGCTACTATTTTTGAAATAACTAGCATATAAAAATAAATGAATGGGCAAACCTTTTCTGAAAAGAGCCAGGTGACAAATATTTTGGGCTTTGTGGACCATTGGGTCTCTGTTGCAACAGCTTGACTCTACCATTTTAGCGTAAAGGCAGTCATAGGCAATGTAAATGAATGGATGTGACTGTATGTCAATAAAACTTTATGCACACGGAAATATGAATTTTATATAATGTTCAAATGTCACAAAATACTGTTCTTTTGATTTGGGGAAGGTTTTTGTTTGTTTTGAGTCAGGGTCTCTGTCTCCTAGACTGGAGTGCAGTGGCACGATCACGACTAATGCAACCTCAACCTCCTGGGTTCGGGCAATCCTTCAGCCTCAGCCTCCTGAGCAGCTGGGACTACAGGTGCATGACACCACACCCAGTTAATTTTTTTAAAAAATTTTGTATACACAAGGCCTCACTCTGTTGCCCAGGCTGGTCTCGAACTCCTGGGCCCTAGCAGTTCTCACCTCAGCCTCTCAAAGTGCTGAGATTACAGGCATGAGCACCGTGTCCGACCTAAAAATGAAAAAAACTATTCTTAACTCACATGTTGTACAGAAACAGGCCATAGGCTGAGTTTGGCCAATGGGTTTTATTTTGCTGGCCCATGCTACAGTAGACACTCAATAATTGCTGGTTCCCTTTACTGGTAAAAACAGTAGATTGTGGACAAGGCTGGAAATTGTTACTTCTGAGGGAGGTAGAGGACTTGTAGCTTTGGGAATTTTTTTTCCTTTTCAAAAGGCATGTTCTCTTTTTAATAAAATGTCTTCTTCTTCTTCTTCTTCTTCTTCTTTTTTTTTTTGAACTAGAAAAATTGAGAACTGTTGTTCCTGACAAGAATTTCTACAATCTTGTAATTTTTTTAAAGCTTGTCCAATGTACATGTTTAGCAAGTTGGCATTTGATGCACTAATAAGATCTGGAATATCCTGAGAGTCTTAGTTATGATTGGGGTGAGTTGCAAAATGTTTGACTTTATACATTTTTTTAAAAATTCTTATTTTTTTATACATTTTTTGTCAGGAGAGTTGAAATTTTAATTTTGGCCACTGTATCTTGATTCTACTGTTATTTAAGTGCTGTACTAATTTTTCTCCTTCTAAGCTATAGAGCCAGTTAGTTATTTAAATTATTCTTCTTGCAAGCTTCAGTTGGGTATTAAGCCAAACTAAAAACCAAACATAAACTTGGTTTGAAGAAGGAAATCAGAAAGTGTGAATTTAGAAGTTACCCTGTGGTTTGGGGCTGGGCACGGAAGCTCATGCCTTAATCCCAACACTTTGGGAGGCTAAGGTGTGAAGACTGCTTGAGCCCGGGAGTTTGAGACCAGCCTGGACAACATAGTGAGACCTCATCTCCACAAAAAAAATAAACAGAAAAATTGGCCAGGCATGGTGGTGTGCACTTGTAGTCCCAGCTACTCAGGAGGCTGAGACGGAAGGATCACCCGAGTCTAAGAGTTTAAGACTGTGGTGAACTGTGATCATGCTACTGCACTCCAGTCTAGGCAACAGAGTGAGACTCCAACTCAAAAAAAAAAAAAGATTACCCTGTGGTTTGGATCCCAGAAGTAAGAAATGCTTGATGCTACTGAGGAGAGTTGAGAATGGAAGAATCTTTTTGCCAGTGTCTTAGTCTCTTTGTGCTGCTATAACAAAATACCACAGACGGTAGTTTATAAAAACAAATTTTCTTTGAACACGTGTCCTGGAGAGGGGGAAAGGAACAGAAATTTATTTTCTCGCAGTTCTGGAGGCTGGAAATCGAAGACCAAGACACCACCACTTGGTGTCTGGTGAGAGCTGAATCCTTGGGAGGGGAGGAATGCTGTGTCCTCACATGGCAGAAGGAGAAAGGACAAGCTCACAGAACACTGCCTGAAGTCTTTTCAAGAAGGACCTTAAGCTGGGCGCAGTGTCTCACGCCTGTAATCCCAGCACTTTGGGAGGTGGAGGCAAGAGAATTGCCTGAGCCCAGGGGTTTGAGACCGGCTTGGGCAACATGGCGAGACCTCATAAATCTCTACAATAAATCAAAAAATTAGCTGGGCGTGGTGGTGCATGCCTGTAGTTCCACCTACTTGGAAGGCTGAGATGGAAGGATCACTTGAGCCCAGCAGGTCGAGACTGTGGTGGCCGTGAGTGTGCCACTGCACTCCAACCTGGGCAAAAGAGTGAGACTCCAACTCAAAAAAAAAAAAAAGAAAGTAGAAAAAGTACTTTAGTCCCATTCACAAGGGAGGAACCCTCATGGCCAAATCAACTTGTAACAGGCCCCATCTCTTAATACTTTTACATTGGCAACACCTGAATTTTTGGCGGGGACACATCCAAACCATAGCAGCCAGTTATAAAATTATAGTAAAAGTTGCCAGGTGCAGTGGCTCATGCCTGTAATCCCAGCACTTTGGAAGGCCAAGGCGAGAGGATTGCCTGAGTCCAGGGGTTGGAAACCAGTCTGGGCAACTTGGCAAGACCTTATCTCTACAATAAATCAAAAAACTAGCTGGGCATGGTGGCTCATGCCTGTAGTTCCAGCTGCTTGGAAGGCTGAGGCAGAAGGATCGCCTGAATCCAGTGGACTGAGGCTGCAGTGGCTGTGAGTATGTCACTGCATTCCAGCCTGGGTGACAGATTGAGTCTCCACCTCAAAAAAAAAAGTATAGGAAGAGTCTGAAATTGATTTGTGTTGCATTCTATTACAAAGCAGTCTTAGACACCAATTTTTGTTATCTTATTGTCATCCTGGAACTGTGTTAGACTGAATAATAATCATAATCAGTGAAGGCTAATAACTAAGCCTTGGAAATTTGGTGTTACAGAAATTCTGTTGCTAAATATTTATTGAGGAGCTTTCGTATGCAAGGTAGGAAATTGTGTGCTGCAGATAATGTGAATATCTCCAAAACCAATTGTTTACCGTTGAGGGTCTGGTTGTAAACTATGACATCTGTATATTCAGTCTTCCAGCGTCGATCTTTCAGCAGATGGTCCCAAATGGTAGGGACCAAATGCTTAACCAATTCTGTGACCCTTGAAAGGACAGATTGTTTTTGGAGTTCTCAGAGTGCCTTAAAATTGGGAGATTTGAACCAAACCTGGAGGATCAAACGGATTGGCTCAGCAAAGATGGGGGTTGACTGGGAACAAGGTGGGTAGGTGGGTGAAATGAGCAGGCTTAAAATGTTCTCTAAGGAGGGAGAGCAGGCCCAGTACAGACTGCAGAGAGTGTCCCCTAATAGAGGCGTGGGAGAGGAACGGTTCTCAGTAGGCTGCAGCCAGACTGGCCAGAGGGTGTTGGACAGTAAAGCTGAGAAAGTTTGATTTTATCCCAAAAGCAATGTGGGACATAGTACAGGGGATTTCCACGAGGCGCACATGAGTTATGATCTATAATTAGTAAAGAAGATTGGAAAAGTGAAGAAAAAAAAAGACTTCCCCATTATCTTACTTTCTAGAAACATCTGTTAATGTTTTCGGATTTTCCTCTTACTGTTTTCTTTGTGTTTTAAAATACATGCATATTTTTATTATACAGTAATATATATATTTATTTTTTTTATTTTTTTATTTTTTGAGTTGAAGTCTCACTCTGTCTCCCAGACTGGAGTGCAGTGGCACGCTCTCGGCCACCGCAGCCTCAACCTGCTGGGCTCCGGCGATCCTCCTGCCTCAGCCTTCCAAGTAGCCGGAACTACAGGCACGTGCTACCACGCCCGGCTAATTTTTTTTTTTTTATTGTAGAGATGAGATCTCACCAAGGTGCCCAGGCAGGTCTCGAACCCGCGGGCTCAGGCAATTCACTCACCTCGGCCTCCCAAAGCACGGGATTATAGGCTAAGCCACCGAGCCCGGCCTATATTTCTTTTTTTAAAAAGAGTGGTTTATTACAGAAAACAAATAATCTGTTAGAATTTTGAAGTAATTCCTTTCTGTGTGTGTTTTTTGGGGGTTGTTTGTTTGTTTGTTTGTTGAGTAGGAGTCTCACTCTGTTGCCCAGGCTGGAGTGCAGTGGCACACTCATGGCCATGACTTGTTGGACTCAAGTGATCCTTCTGTCTTAGCTTTCCAACTAGCTGGAACTACAGGGATTTGCCACCACACCCGACTAATTTTTTGATTTATTGTAGAAATGAGGTCTCGCCAAGTTGCCCAGGCTGATCTCAAACCCCTGGATTCAGGCAATCCTCTCAACCCCGGCCTCCCAAAATGCTGTGCTTTTACATGAATATACTCTGTGTGTGTGTGTTTAACAAGAATCATTTGTTACTATTTTGAATGAAAACCTTTTTAAAACTTTCATATATGTGTGTGTGTGTGTGTGTGTGTGTGTGTATAAGATAATGTTGTTTACAGCAAAATGCCAAACTCTACCTAGGTCTAATCATAAATTTGTATAGTCTATTGGATTTTTTTTTTCTTTTCCTTTTTTGTATTTTTTTTTTTTTTGTGTTGGAGTCTCACTGTCACCCAGGCTGGAGTGCAGTGGCACACTCACAGCCACTGCAACGTTGACCTGTTGGGCTCAGGCAATTCTTCTGCTTCAGCCTTCCTAGTAGCTGGAACTACAGGCATGTGCCACCACGCCCGGCTATTTTTTTTTTTTTAATTGTAGAGACGGGGTCTCGCCATGTTGCCCAGGCTGGTCTGGAACCCATGGGCTCAGGCAATCCTCTCTCCTCCACCTTCCGAAGTGCTAGGATTACAGGCGTGAGCCACTGCGCCTGGCCTTCGTTGTTTCTTAAGTAGTTATTACAAACCAGATACTTCACATTCTTTATATCTCACAAAGTGGTCACAGTATAATTTGACCTGTTTTAGAGACAAAGAAAATAAGTTATGAAGAAGTTAAAAATGCATATTAAGACCACCATTCAAATTATTTCCCAGAAGTTGAGATGAAATTACATAGGGCTTACTACCAAGAAGCCATTCCCACTCCTCCAAAACTGATTGGAGGCAAGATGGTGACAGAGAGAGGAGGTATTAATATTAAATTATATTTCCAAGCTGGGCACAGTGACTCACGCCAGCAATCCCAGCATTTTGGGAAGCCAAGGTGGAATGTTCACTTGAGGCTAGGAGTTGGAGACCAGCCTGGGCAACATAGTGACAGCTCATCTCTACAAAAAAATCAAAGAATTAGCTGGGCATAGTGGCACATGCCTATAGTCCCAGCTATTCAGGAGGCTGAGGATTGTCTGAGCCCAGCAGGTCAACGTTGCAGTGGCTGTGAGTGTGCCACTGCACTCCAGCCTGGGTGACAGTGAGACTCCAACTCAAAAAAAAAAAAAAAAAACAACAAACATTTCCTCCACTGTCCTACAAAGCCATTCTGTGCCTCATATTACAGGCCATCATAAGATAATAGAACAAACACGTATTGGACTGGAATATACCCCTGTAACATATCGGTCTTTTGATTTAAATTAACTTAAAATGAACAAGAACGAGTCTATTATAAAGATTGTTTTGAATCAAAAGTCTAAATTTTATTTAATGAAAGCAAGTTTGCAATTTTTTTAACCTACCACGTGACACTCACTTCTTCCCTTAGGGATTCTTCGATATTCCTGTGGATAATTTGTACGCAGAGCCCGCAGTCCTGCAGTGGATTCGGGAAAACATCGCTGAGTGGAAGAACTGTATCATTGTTTCGCCTGATGCGGGAGGAGCCAAAAGGTATCACGTGGGCTGCACCATACAGATTTCTCTACTTGCTGATTATCTGGTACTTTTGTGATGTATTAGATAAGGAAGCATGCTTTATATTACTCAACACTTTATTTTGCTAATGAGCAAGTAAGTATACTTCCAAAGCAGAACTCAGTCATCTTTGCTAACATTCATCATGCGTGAAAGAAAAAAATAGATACACACGCAATATGTGTATATTTGTTTTCAGAAAAGAATACATATGTTTTGGGTTTTTTAAAGTTATTTTCTATTATAAAAGTTAACGAGCCTAATTGGAAAATAAGTCTTTTAATTAACGACAGTTGACAAAAAATAGCCAGACTGGTCATTGCCCCATCCCCTAATGACAGTTAGGGTCACCACTCTAGAAGGGGGAATAAGAAAGGGAAAAAAATCGGATAGGCAGACGGATTGGGGTGGGTCTCTGTTAAAAAAAATTCCGGTAAAAAAACTTCCACTACAAGCCCCACAAACTAAATTTAAAACACCTACTTTCAGGTCCGAAGCTGTGGACCCCTCCCTTTTGTGTGCTTCTTTCTGATTGGTATATTTTCGAATCTGCTGGTGTAGGTGCCCCACCACCAATAAGCATGCCCCAAGTACTATATAAACCCCTCCACCCATGCTTCCTTGGCCTCCCCTGGACAATCTACTCAGGTCCCCTCTCGCTCTGAGAGCTATCCCACTTGCTTCCTGAATAAACTTCGACTCGCTTGCAAGAAAAAAAAAAGTGACTAAGCTAGTCTTTCCTACTGCAAAACACTTGGAAATGGTAGCCAAAATAGAACAAAATGTTAAAAAAGAAATCTCTGTATGTAGAACATTTAAAAAGGGAAATATCTGAGAGCAGAAAATAACGAGCTGAAAGCTGTGCCCGGGTGGTGACCATGGGGTGGGGGTAGGAGGGTGGGAAGAGCATCAGATCTGGGAAGAGACTGGTGGTTTGGGTTGTAATGCCCACGTGTGAGCCTCCATAAAGGAGGGAGCTGAAGCTGGCTTTGTTGGTATGTACCTGTAGTTCCAGCTACTCGGAAGACTAAGGTGGGAGGATCAATTGAGGCCAGGAGTTCAAGATCAGCCTGGGCAACATAGCAAGAACCTGTCTCTACAAAAAGTAAAAAAATAAAAAAATTAGCTAGACTTTGGTGGTATGCACCCATCCCAGTTACTTGGGAAGCTGAGGCAAGAGAATCACTTGAGACCAGGAGGTTGAGGCTACAGTGAGTTATGATCCCACCACCACACTCTGGCCTGGACAACAGGGCAAAGCCCTGTCTCAAAAAAAGAGAAGGAGAAGGGAGCTGAAAACCAGGCTTCTAGCCATTAGCCACAGGCAAAGCCCATCTCTACCCAAGCCTTTGAATTGGGAGAGAAAATAGTCCCCTCTGAGAAGTCAAACAATGAGCCTGTGCCACATTCAGATGTGTAGCACGATCCAGCGTGTTCAGACAGCATGGCACAGGCCACCAATACCCTGGGATAATAGAACAGTTACTAAGCTATCAAAGAAGTATGTTTAAAAGAAAACTAGGCCCAGTGTGGTAACTCATGCCTGTAATCGCAGCATTTTAGGAGACTTGAGGCAAGAGAATTGCTTGAGCTCAGGAGTTCAAGACTAGCCTGGGCAACATAGCAAGACCTCATCGCTAATAAGAATCAAAAAATTACCTGGACACGGTGATGTGTGCTGTAGTCCCAGCATTCGGAAAGATGAGGCAGGAAGATTGCCTGAGCCCACAGAGTGTGAGGCTGTGGTGAGCTGTGATCGTGCCACTGTACTCCATTCCTGCCTGGGCGACAGAGTGAGACCCTGACTTCAAAAAAAAAAAAAAAGGAAACTAAGGCAAAAAAGAGACAGCACCAACCTGGTAGTAACAGCATGGTTGTGATGGCACACTCAGTGGCATGAGAAAGTGGTACTGATTGGCCCATCTAAAGGGCTTGGCAAAAAGACTCAAGGTGTTCACAAGGAAGTGGGCACAGGGTGTTCGGAATCAGGATGAGAACAATTAGAGAAGGCTGCAAGCTGAGTCTTGGTGATTCAGTGAAATTGTAGAGCTTTGCAGATGCTCTCTGGGAAGGAAAAAAAGGTGGAGAGGCTATGGAGTTTTATCGCCCAGGCAGAGGCCTCCATCAGGATGACAGACAGGTAGGAGAGACCTCTCCCCAGCAGTCCAACGGGAAAGCAAGGAATCTCATGAATGTGCACCGATAAAGGTGCCTTGAGAGTGACAAGTGGCCACCAAGCTTTGGGCTTTTTTTTCTTTTTTCTTTCTTTCTTCCTTCCTTCCTTCTTTCCTTTCTTTTTATTTTTAAAAGCATCACAAACTTTATTTATTTATTTTGAATTGGAGTCTCACTCTATTGCCCAGACTGTAACATGAGCTACCGCACCCAGCTAATTTTTAAATTTATAGTAGAGATGAAGTCTTGCCAAGTTGCCCAGGCTGATCTTGAACCCATGGGTTTAGGCAGTCCTCTCGCCTCGGCCCCCATCCAACGGCTGCTTGGGTTCCCAGCAAAGAGGAAGAGGAAGCACAGGTCACATAGCTGGAGACAGGACTCTGGCAGCAGCAGGAAGTGGCCGTAGCCAGGAAGGAGACACAAATATATAAAAGACAGGAGCAGAAAGTTCACTTGCAAAGATCCCAGATGTACAGTGCAGGGGTGGAGAACAGCATCAGGTCAGATAGTCCATTGAGTGTGTTCATGAAAATACCCTTGGCCATGACATCGAGATCAAATCACACAGAGTATCTGCTTAAGAACACAAGCAACATTTTGGAGTTTTTTTGTTTTGTTTTGTTTTGTTTTGAGTTGGAGTCTTACTCTATCACTCAAGCTGGAGTGCAGTGGCCCGCTCACGGCCACTGCAGCCTCGACCTGCTGGGCTCAGGCAATCCTTCCACCTTAGCCTTCCAAATAGCTAGAACTACAGGCACACACAACCATACCTGGCTAATTTTTTTTTAATGTATTGTAGAGATGAGATCTCGCAAGTTGCTCAGCTGCTCTCAAGCCTGTGGGCTCAGGCAATCCTCTCGCCTTGGCCTCCCAAAGTGCTGGGATTATAGGCATGAGCCACCACTTGGCCTGGAGTTATTGCTGCTGGAAATTCTTGCAGTTTACTTGAAATTTTCTTTAAGTTAATTGGTGGAATCTGCATTCAGATATGGCAAATCCACTGCCTGATGGAAGGTTAGGACGAAGAAGTGGGAAGGAGTACATGAGCATCAGATGTAACTAGTGTGTAATAACAGTTTTGTTGAGCTATAATTCAAATATCTACAATTCACCCACTTTAAAGAGTCCACTTCAGTGGTTTTTCACATATTCACAGATTTGTGCAAAAACCATCACTAATTCCAGAACATTTCTATTGTCCCAAAAGAAAACACTGTACGCATTAGTGGCCACTCCTCATTTACATCCCCCCACCACATCCCCTGGCAGCCACTAATCTACTTTCTGTCCCTGTGCAGTTGCCTTTTTGAGACTTTTTATATCAGTTGATCTTACAATACATGGCCTTTGTGTGCTCTCACTCTGTTGCCCAGGCTAAAATGCTGTGGCACGATCACAGCTCACCGTAACCTTGACCTTCTGGGCCTTACAGATGTACCCCACCATGTCCAGCTAATGCAGAATAAACTGACCAGAGCAAATGGCCAGGGTTGAAATGCTGTTTTGTTCAGACCCCCTTTAAAGCTCTTAACCACCCTTGCTCCCTTTGCCAGGAAAGTCAAGCTTTTTTGGGCCATACATTCCAGAATTTTTGTCACCTCCTTACCCCTTGTCCAAAGTTTTTGCTACATATCATTATCATCTTCTTATTCTGGACTCTGACACATGCAGTTGACATTATCTGTGGCGTCTTTGCTTGGTGCAAAAGTCGTATTTTGCTAAATAAAATGTTGTAAATATCTATCTGACTGATTGGAGCTTGTTGCTTTAGAAAAAACTTTGAAGGCTGACTTATTCCAGGTGAAACTTAATGTTGCCACAGGAGGTCACTCTTGGGTAGTCTTTGAAGCTTGAACTTGAGCTTCAAAGCGTGAGCCATTGCGCCAGGCCAGAAACTGGCTTTTCTTCATTGGAGTTTAAATGGTTGTTATAAAGTTGGCATGTAGATAGAAGTACTATATATGTTTTAAAGTGATTATGGGAAAAATTTTTGTTAGCCTTCAAATTAATTTTTTTCTCAATTAAGTTGGTGGCTCAGCCTTGTAATCCCGGCACTTTGGGAGGCCGAGGCGAGTGGATTGCCTGAGACCGTAGGTCCAAGACCGGCCTAGGCAACCTAGCGAGACCTCGTCTCTACAATAAATAAATAAATAATTAACTGGACGCAGTAGCACATGCCTGTAGTTGCAGCTACTTGGAAGGCTGAGGCGGAAGGATCACTGGAGCCCAGCAGGTGACGCTGGGGTGGCCGTGATCGTGTCTGCACTCCAGCCTGGGCGATGGAGTGAGACTCCAACTCAAAAAAAAAAAAATCCTAAATAGGGAAACAGTAGCAAGACAAGTTTAGAACATGAGGGGTATTTGCTAGGACTACTGGGGTTTTGGTTCCAGTCTGAAAGATGATTTTTTTTAAGGGTAGGAAAAACATGGGTGTCATGATAGTAACGTTTCCCTTTCCTTCCAAGGAAAACTGGCGATCTGAAATTGGTGTCTTATTCTCTCATCTAACAGTCTGTGTGTTTAATTGGATAGTTGGGTCGCTTTTTTAAAAAATCATAATTATTGACATATTTGGGACTTATGACAGCCACCTAATTGTGTACTTTAAAGCTGTTGCCCAGTATAATTTTTTCTTCTCCACAAATTAGACATTATTGTCACTGTGGTCTTATACAACCAACATTTATTTAGATTTGTCTACATATTGATCAATATCTTTGTTTACTTTTCCCTCTCATCACATCTCAGTGTATCTGTGATCATTTCTCTTTTGCTTAAGCTGCATTCTTTAGTGGTTGTATGTTAGAAATGAATTCTCACGTTGTGTAGTTTGGCTGAAAATATCTTTATTTTGCCCTCATTCTGGAAAGACAGTTTTGCTGGGTATAGAGTCCTAAGTGGACAATTATTTTCTCATAGCACAGTGAAGATATTACTCCATTAACTTTTGGCCTCCACTTCTGACTTCCATTAGTGGAGTTGAGAATTTGGCCATCAGTCTGATTGATATTCTTTTCTAGGTGGCTTGTCTTTATCCTTTGCCTCTTTTAAGACTTCTTGGTCTTCTGTAGTTTTATTACGATTACTTGAGGATTTATTTTTTGGGCTTATTGGATCAGAAGATTGGTGCCTTCCAATAGTTCTGGAAAATTCTTAGCCATTGTCTCTTTGAATATTGTATCTTCCTTGCTCTTTTCTCTCTTTTTAGAACTCTAGCTACTCGTGTGACCTTGTCACTCTGCTGTGCATGTCTCTTCACTTCTTTTTCTGATTTTCTGTCTCTTGTTTCTTGGACTTCATCCTGGACAATGTCTTTTTCTCTATCCTCTAATTTGCTCATTCTCTGTTCAGGTGTTTTAAATCTGTGTAGCTACTGAGTTTTTAATTTTAAATATAATATTTTTCACTTCTTGAAATTATTTTCTTGTTTTTCCCAAGTCCTGATTGGTCATTCTTTATAATCCCTTTATTTTATTTTGTTAACCAAGCTTTTGTTTTATTTCTTTAAAACATACCAAACAATCACTTTATGTTCCCTTTCAGTTAATTCCAGAGTCTCATTCTTTGCTGCTAAGATTTGGTTATGGTGGTTTCTGGTAGCTCTTACTTTTGGTACCTTATTTCCTTGGGAATTTTGTGACTCTTTTGTGAGTCCCTCATTTTCCTTAGAATTTTATCATTATAGGCCAGGCATGGTGATGTTCACCTGTAGTCCTAGCTACTCTGAGGCTGAGGTGGGAGGATCCCTTGAGCCCAGAAAGTTGAGACTGTAGTGAGTTATGGTCACATCACTGCACTCCAACCTGGGCAACAGAGTGAGACCCCCAACTCTTCAAAAAGAGAAAAGAATGTTATCATTATAATCCTTCCAAGATGATTTGCGTTTGTTGTGGCCGGCCACCTTGGAGTACTACCCCAAAGTGTCACTTTAAATTAAACTCTCTTTCCACGTGAGGGTTTTCATCACACACCAATAGGAATTTGAACGAGCAACTCTCAAAAGAGCCAAGGTGTAGTTTTGAGCTCTCAAGAGAGAGCCATCCCCTCCTCTCAACATCGAGTTTGAGACAGGTAAGCATCCTTCCTGGTCCCACCTGGGCAGCAGGTTGATTTTTTATCCCTTGTTACTCTGAAAGAAGAACTTCTGGCATTTCTGTGTTGTACAAAGGTCACCTGCTAGACTATCCATCTCAGCTGGGCCCTGGGCTTACTTTCCCATCTCCCATGTCTCTGCCAGCAAAACAGAAGGGTAAGATCATTAGAGTTCCTCAGAAACTCACAGAGCAAGTACTTTGTTGTGTGCCAGTTTTTCAGGATAATTTACTTCTGCAGTCTCCGCCTCTGATGATTCCTACTATCATTCCAGCTCAGTAATGTGTTTGTGAAGATGGTTCTCTTGGGTTAAGGTGTCATGGAGGTGATTCTGTTGGGACGGGTGAGCAGCCTGCCTAGTCTATCAAAGCACCAAAGTGCAACTCGAAAATGTCGCCTGGAAGTGGAGATATGTCTGTTTGGAATAAAGGGGTCCTTCTCCTTTTTTTGGAAGTGGAGTCTCATTCTGTTGCCCAGGCTGGTATGCAGTGGTACGCTCGTGGCCACCACAGCCTTGACCTGCTGGGAGATCTTTCTGCCTCAGCCTTCCAGGTAGTTGGAATTACAGGTGTGTGCCACCATGCCCGGCTAATTTTTTTTTATTTATTTATTGTAGAGATGAGGTCTTGCCAAGTTGCTGGGGCTGATCTCTAACCCATGGGTTCAGGCAATCCTCTTACCTTGGCCTCCCAAAGTGATGGGATGATAGGCATGAGCCACTGTGCCCAGCCAAAAGGGGGGCTTCTCTTAGGCCTGTTTTTCATGTATGTCTCTGCTTGAGATAGCAAACATTCCTGCTAATTCTAATGTAGAAAAAAAATTCAAGCTTGAAAGAGGTTGCTGCATTCTTTGGTCAAATTGAAAAAAGGGTGGATTTAAGCTGTGAAAATACTGGCTGCTCAAGCTATATACAGAGTTGCCGTATGACCCAGTAATTCAGCTTCAAGAGATGTGCCCAAAAGACTTGAAGACAGGAACACAAGCAGATACTTGCCAATGTTCATAACAGCACCATTCACCTAGCTGAAAAGTGGGAACAACTCAGATGTCTGTGAATAGATAAACACAATGGGCCTGGGCGCAGTGGCTCACGCCATAATCCCAGCACTTTGGGAGGCCAAGGTGAAAGGATTGCCTGAGCCCACGGGTTTGAGACCTGCCTGGGCAACTTGGCAAGACCTCATCTCTACAATAAATCAAAAATTAGCCGGGCATGGTGGCTCGTGCCTGTAGTTCCAGCTACTTGGAAGGCTGAGGTGGAAGGATTGCCTGAGTCCAGCAGGTCGAGGCTGCAGTGACCGTGAGTGTGCCACTGCCCTCCAGCCTGGGTGGCAGAGTGAGACTCCAACTCAAAAAAACAAATAAACAAAAAACGCAACATACTATATCCATCAATGGATTTTTACTCAGTCTTAAAGAAGAATGAAGTACTGTACATTCCACAACATGGATGAATTTTGAAAGCTTTATGCTAAGTGAAAGAGGCCAGACACAAAAGATCACATATGATTCCATTTATATGAAGCATCCAGGATAAGTAAATCCATAGAGACAGAAAGTAGATTAGCTCTTGGCAGGGCCTGGGGAGAGGGGAGAATAGAGAAGTGACTGCATAATGAATATGGGGTTTCCTTTTGGTGTAATGAAATGTTCTAGAACTAGATAGTGGTAATAGTTGTACATTATTTTGAATGTGCTTAACGCCATTGAGTTGTACACTAAAATGGTTCAAAAGGCCAGGTACAGTGGCTCATACCTGTAATCTCAGCACTTTCAGAGGCCAAGGTGAGAGGATCACTTGAGCCCAAGAGTTCAAGATCAGCCTGGACAACATAGTGAGGCCTCTTCTCTACAGAAAATTTACAAAATTAACCGGACCTGGTGGTAGGCCTGAAGTCCCAGTTATTAGGGAGGCAAGAGGATCACCTGAGCCCAAGGTGATTGAGGCTGTGGTGAGCTGTGATCGTGCCACTGCCATCCAGCCTGGGCAACAGAGGGAGTCTTTGACTCAAAAAAAATTGCTTGAAGCCGGACTCGGTGGCTCAGCCTGTAATCCCGCGCTTTGGGAGGCTGAGGTGAGTGGATTGCCTGAGCCCGCGGGTTTGAGACCTGCCTGGGCAACTTGGTGAGACCTCATCTCTACAATAAATAAAAAAAAAAAAAGTAGCCGGGCGTAGTAGCGCGCGCCTGTAGTTCCAGCTACTCGGAAGGCTGAGGCAGAAGGATCGCCGGAGCCCAGCAGCTCGAGGCTGCGGTGGCCGGGAGCGGCCACTGAACTCCAGTCGGGGCGACGGAGTGAGACTCCAACTCAAAAGCAAAACAAAACAAAACAAAACAAAACAAAAAAACACAAAATTTAAAGAGTAACACCAACCTCAGAGTTACTATGATTAAATGACATATTTGCAAATAACTTGACACAGAGTAGGCACTGAGTCATAAACATGTTTTATTAATGTTTAAATTGTGTATCTATAAAATTACCTTGTAAGCAACTCTGAATTAGCCGTCTCACTAGTAAAGGCTAGAAGGCTTTAAGCTTGATGTGGACATCTATTTTTCTAATCATATTTGTATAATAATGTCACGGGATCAGCTTTCTATCACTTAGCAGGTATATGTCCACAATAATCTAGCTGAAAGTGAGTCATGCCATTGACTGGGATTCTCAAGGTGACTGTAGTCTCCCCATGTGTAGATGGAAGGTTATCTCATAGCACAGTCTCTATCCTTTACCACTGTCCTTTGGGGAAGATGTAACTTGGTGCATTTCTAGGTGGTGATTAACAGTTTCCTAAATAATTTGGGTCTGAAGTTGATCAACATATGGAACCCATTTCATCCCAGGTCATGAATGTGCTGTCCATTTAATTAATCAACATCCAAGTTTCCTGAACAAGTAAAATGAACAGTTTACCCATAAGAATCAAAAAGTTATAAAAGAGGCTTATGTAATTTTGTTGATTTTTTATGAAAGTACTCTGCAGAAGAAAAATATTCTTCCTTTACCTAAGTGTCTTTGTTATGGGGGAGTTTTCTTTAGATATGGAACCAGAATCCAGATGGAACAATTTCTTTCTTCAGTCACCAGACATTTGCTATCTGCTTTTATGTGGAAGGCACAGTCAGCCGCCAGATGAATCATCATCTTTAATATTGCACAGCGCAGTGTTTTAGGCGCATATCATGATTTTTTGGGGCACATGATTTTGTGGCCACATCTAATGAGAAGAGAGACCATTCCTGTCTCACCTCAAGCAGAAGAAACAAAAGCACTGTTGTTTATCATACTCTGTTTAGCACATATATTGACTATCTTGAATTGGCAAAATCAACAGGCGAAGCAATCATGAGGACCCCAGAGCTGGATGGCACTGTGCATATGTGAGGAAAGAAGAATGTGTCAGGCCTAGCTAAGGACTGGGGGATAGAAATTCTGGATTCCAGATTTTGCCCAAATATTTGTTATAGAAGTAGTGTTAATTTTCAGAACATGTCGGAAGAAAAATAAGTGAAGCAAAAGTAGAGATGATTTACGTGACTTTATCTAAACAAATCATTAGAATTGAGAAAGAGGGTCAAGTCACAAATAAGAGTGGTAAGAAAAATTGAAGGTTAGCTTTATGTTTCTAATGCTGTGTTTTGAATCCTAAGACCTTGGGTAAGAGAAGTTTTTATTCCTTTAGGTCTGTTTTGTCATCTATTAAAATGAAAGTTTGGGGCTAGAGCACTGGTTCTCAACCATTAGTATCACCCAGGATACTTTAAAATACTGATCTCTGAGCCCCATCGCAAGAGATTCTGATTTAGTTGATCTGGTGTGGGGACAGCCTCAGAATTTAACTTGATTTCCAAGTGGTTCTACACTGCAGCTAGGCTTGAGAACTGCTGGACTAGATGATCTTTAGGTTTCTTATATGCGGACAGTTAGTATTGATGAAGTTAATACTGGAAGACAGAGATAAAGTGATATATAGTGAACTTATTTCACATAATGTTTTTAAATAGTTAAATGTTCATTTTCTTTGGAAACTTAAAAGCAAGTTATGATTTTATTTTTTCTGTGACAATGTAAAAGTTGTATATTTTTTTATCCAAAAGGATTAGCATTTTGTCATGATTATGTATTTTGTATGATTAAATTAACAATAATTTACTATTTTATTATTTATATTTGCCTTATACTCAAATTTTTGCTCACAAGAACTTATATGGTTATATCCTTACTTGTTTGGTTTTTCATTGCTTGGTTCACATGTTGCTTGCCCTTTTAAGTCATATGCTATTTTGGCCTTCTTTCTTGGCAACTGAGAAAATATATAAAAAAAAATTTTTTCACAAAAAACTAAAACAAATCACATTTCTAAAATATTAGTATGTATGGAGAGACAACACACTGTTTCCTGTTTCAACAACAAATATAAATATATTTGTGAGAATAATCTAAATGCACCTTAATAATTAGAAAAAATTAAATAACACTATTTTAAAGAATCATTTAGTTATGAACTCCTGTGTTTAAGATATAAATAGCAATGGGTTTTGCAGTGAAGATTGTTTTGCAAGAAAGGGGAGCACTGGGAATTTCTAATCAGGAAAAATCAAGTTCTTAAAATGGTCAGAAACTTAAAGTTAAAAGTTTGAAATCGTTGCATTTGTATAGTGAATAATATCATAATGATATTTGTATTATTAAAATAGTACCTTTCAATGATACTACTCTGAAAAATTATCATATTCTCATTCAAAACTGGTTGTAGAAACAAAATTTATTGAAATTTACTGTTAGCCATATTTTATTTTTGAAATATATATTAACTATCATAATAAATGTGATTAATTTAAGGCATCTGAATTTTTTAAAATTTCATTTTTGAAAATCAAATTGGGAGATAAAGGAAAATTGTATTAGTTTAAGGGTTCAATTTGGATTCCAGCAAATGCAGATAAATCAGACTAAATTTTTTAGCTTAATAAAAATGGATAACTAGACTATTTTAGATTAATGTGCTCTCAATTTTATTTGCAGCTATGCAATTAGCCACAAGTGTAGTGAAAAATCAGTCATATATAGCTGCAAGATTCTCACAAATATAAAAATAAATCTTAAAGGAAAGTCCTGGGTGTGATTGATATTGAGAATATAAGGATCAATTTAACCAGGTTTATAGAAGTATATATGCAGCAAAAAGTGGCTGGTTTGGGTACTGTGTCTAAGCCTATAAAGATGCCACAAACAGAAATTGAGGTTTTATTAGAATTGTCACCAAATTTGAAATAGAAGTGTCAAGAGTTTTGTTGTGCGTGCGTGTGCGCAAACACACTCCCATTATCATATACATCTTTGGATTAAGCCTTAATGAGATTTTTGACAGAAAATAAAAGGCACTTGGATTCTCTATAATATTTTCTTTACTTCTAAAGCCCAATTCTTGCAATGCATCTGGAATAGCACTGGAGTTTTTTAAAAACTCTTTATAAGTAATCTGTCATATAAAGGAAATCCTTAGGTGCTTGAAACTATATGGGACCATATTTGAAATCATGAATTAGTATAGCAACTGAATAGTTCCTGAAGATTATTGAAGTAATGAAGGATGTAGCCAATAATTTATTTGTAAGTAAATCTGTTATTCACTTGCATATCGGTCACTAGTACAGTGCTAGTTTTGATAATATAGTGAGTGGTTATTGCTATTAGCTACCAATTTTGAAGTGATCTTTTGTTTAAATTAGTTTTACAAGGAACTGATTATTATAGAAATTATTTATAAAAGCCTTACAAATAAAATTTCTAAAAATTATTCATATATGTGTATGCATCTTTGTTTAGAAAAGTATAAGCAATATTTAATACTTAATTGCTCATATGTAAGACATAATGGTTAATTTAAAATAATTGTATAATCTTGAATAATTTATAAGAGTTTCAAAGTTGAAAAACGTTTACCTTTTTAAGAGAGGGAAATTTGAAAAAAATTTATGCCAATTTGGAAATTATTTTTTTCTATTATTTCATCTAATGTAGTACATAAAATTAATATTTATTTCCAGTGATTAGCTATCAGTAAATTCCTATTTGTATTTTTTAAGAAAATGATTGCATAAAATACAACACACTTTGGAATTGCTATTTTGGTGGGGGGCTACTCATTAATGTAGCCAAATATGTGCAAGCATTTTAGAAAAAAATGCAAATAGGAGCATACAACCTCAATTATACAACAACAACAAAAGGTTAAATGTTATCTATAATCATTTTGTTTTAATGAGTTAGCTTATGTGTGTTTTTATGGTCTTTAAAGTAATGATTTAGACACCATAGAGCTGCTGGGAGTTCAGGTTTTTGTCTGCATGCAACAGAAACTGACTTAGCCTAAAGTCAAAGGCAAAAAAAAAAAGCATTTATTGGACAGATAATAAGCAATTCACATAATCAACTGGAAAACAGGGCTTGAAAGACTGATGTGAAGTGAAAAAGCCAGGAAAAGGGTTAAAAGAAACAGTTACATTAACCATTTTATTAGGATGTTACTGCTGACAGTGCTAAGGAGTGCTTTTCTAAGTGTTGATTTCTAAGGAATGGTTTTTTAAGGGTTTTCCTCAGGGTGATGTCATAAATAATAGGCTAAATGTCTCCACATTGTTTCATTTCTCCCTTAAGTTTCAAAGTCCCTGGCTGGAGCCGGGTTGGAGTGAAGAAGAGGAGCAGAGAGTTATCAGCTTCAATACTAGTGCTAAGGTCTGTTTCTCACCAAGACTTAAAGTGTAAGAATGGGGCTAGGAGGTTGGACAATAACAAATGTGAATTATCTAGCAATTACTTTTTCCTTGGTTTGCCCAAACTTCCATAGCAAGTGCAGAGCACTGATTTTATGTTCTTCAGATGGCCTGATCATATATTATATAGCCCTATCGTGAGAAAAGGGAAAATTAGTGACTCGGCACTCCATGGTTATCAATCAATTACTGCATCCTTCTGAAGGTGTCTGGTGTACATGCTAGTAATACTTGTCTAATGACTAAAACAGTTTAAAATGTCCTTCTCATAAACCTAACTTCTAATAATAATTTTACATTTTTTTAACATAGTCTTACGTCTGGGTGTGATCTTCTTTCAGAAACCTTTCCGTATTTTATCACAGTTACAGCAATTGAAATTTCACCCTGTAATTTTTTTAAGTTTTTACTATTTGGGACTATCGCTGTGTTGAAGGCCTCATATTAATTGCAGGGTCATAATGTTCAAACAGGTTTGGTGTAAAGTGTAAACTGAGTTTTGGGGAGAAAGCAATTACATTTCCCCTTTCCTCTGTTTCTTAACTAGAGATTAGTACCATATTACCTGTCCCCTTAAATAAAATGCTCTAACCTTTCCTTTTCCTATGAAAGCCCGCATTTCATTTATCCAAGTGTTCTGTATCCCTTCCCTCTGCTCCAACATACTGAAAATTTACCCTGCACTGAGTTGTGATGTCTGCATAAATATCCAAAAGAATGCGACTGCAATTTGAATTCATACCATGGTGTTTGCGGGGCAGTGTTGTGGAATGGGACTGGGAGCATCTTTTGTCATCTTTATGAAAGAATACCCAAGGTTTTTATTTTTCTTAGCTTTGATTGATTGCCTCTCCTTCTCCTACATAGCTAATTCAAATGATTTGTGCCTATTGAGCATATAATTCGTGCCTAGAGTTGCGCTACATTCTCATACTGTTTGCAAACTCTTTAAGTGATTCTTGCCAAAAACCAGCACTCAAGGGGAAAGTTAATATTCCAGGATATTCAAAGAGTTTTATTTTATTTTCAAAGGAAGCTTTGTCAAAGTAAAGGTATTTGTTTGTTCATATTAATTTGTATGTTGATCCTTTGTTGTCTTTTCTCTCTTAAGGCATACTGATGGACCTGTATATTATTTAAATATTTTATATCAAGTCTCTGTGTTTTATGTATTAGAACATTTTCTGACCGTATAAATATATATATGCTCTAACTCTTCAAGCCTGTAAATAATGTTGGCATATGAAGAAAGCCTAGATGAAGTTATGTAGCCTGGAACTGATCGCTTTTTTCTTTTCTCAGGGCTTGGGATAGTAGATTATTTTACAAATAATCTCTGTGATTTTTATCATCATGATATAGATTGTTTCTGAAAAGTGTCACAGTGAGTTAGTCTGTACTTAGTTCAAAGAGGCAGGCAACACTTTTGTGTTGAGCTTAAGGTATTTACGAAATGAAGCTGATGTCGCAACACTGGAGCATATAGCAGAGTAGGTCTGAAGGATCAAAAACAGTTGGCCCATTTTCCACTTCAAAAAAATTTACCCCCGACACACAGAAAACGTTCAGAATAACTACATGTGTTCTTTCTACCTCCAGATTATATAAATTTATTGGAAAGCATCTGTGCTCTTTTCAAATGATGAATGGGACATTATTATGAGACATTCACATGAAGAGTTATGAAGTTGTTGTTTGCAAATGTAGTTACTTATTTTTTTCCCCCAAGAGGCTTACTTTTGTGTGGCAATCCCTCTTTTAAGTGGAAAAGAGATAAATGACGTTGGGGTAGTTTACGTGAACAGGAAAACTATGGAAATTCAGCATGAACCAAAATTGGCATAGCCAAACAAAACAAATGTGAGAATGTAGGGGAGACAGGAATGAGGCTGAGAGTGCAAACCCTAATATTCTACCCATGGATTGAGAGCAGGGGAGCTGCAGAATGTTGTGCTTTTTTATTTGCCTATCGCCATACAACTATCCATATTTGACTAGTATAAAGAGACCCACAGGTCCATAGCACTGGTATTTTTTCACTTCCTATTATATTGTGAATTGATTTATTTTTCAATCCATCTATTTGGACCTATGCGGTAGAGCTACATCATTTTCTTTCTGTGCTTCATTGTGCCTTTTGGTTTGTACTAACCTTGGGTGAGCACCAGAGGGGCAACCGCTCACACACTGGGGAAGGAAATACAATGATTCATGAGCGTACACGGGAAAGAGCAAAGACTGTGTTTGTTCTTGAGGATAGCCTGTAAGAGTCTATTCTCAATGATGCAGAAATTTGAATGTGAAACAGGTTCTGATCTTGGCAATGGTCAGAAATCCTTAGTTTTACTGAAGTCCATAAAGTAAACACTACACAGATTTGTACCCTTATATGTTATATAAGTTAAAAATATGATTGCAAACTTTATCATGTGTGGTGGAATTTTCTTTTTAAATCTAATCAATTTTAAGAAATATGTTTGGCCAGGCTCGGTGACTCAGCCTGTAATCCCAGTACTTTGGGAAGCTGAGGTGAGTGGATTGCCTGAGCCCGCGGGTTCGAGACCCACCCGGGGAGCTTGGCGAGACCACGTCTATACAATAAACCAAAAATTTAGCCGGGCATGGTAGTGTGTGCCTGTAGCTCTGGCTACTTGGAAGGCTGAGGCGGAAGGATCGCCGGAGCCCAGCAGGTCAAGGCTGCAGTGGCCAGGAGCATGTCACTGCACTCTAGTCTGGGCGACAGAGTGAGACTCCAACAACAACAACAAAAAAGAAATATGTTTAATTCCAGTACATTATTTTAAAAATAGCCATTTATTGCTTTTTGATGAACAAAATAAATACATGAGCATTAAAAATGTGCATCAAAAAATAACTTAAATAATGTGTCCATGAAAGAAAAAAGGGAAAAGAACCAGTAATTCCATTTCTCATTCCTCATTCAAAGATAATATGTGTATATGTATATATGACACATAATATACATATGTTATATTTAATGTAAACTTTTAGTCAACAAGCTAAGATGGATATCTTCTCATCATATTTTTTTTTTCTGTTTCATCAACATTCTCTTCTAATTATTTTCTTCAACTAGTAAGAATAAAGAAGTAAAAGAAACTGGGAAGCTGAATTGAAAATATAATTTTATTTGTTTTAAAGAGCAAAAGCATACATTTTATTATTTATAACATTTCAAATTTTTTTGAGAAGTAACAGAGATGGGCCAGGAACAGTGGCTCATGCCTATACGCCCAGCACTTAGGGAGGCCAAGGTGGGAGAATTCCTTGAGCCCAGGGTTTTGAGAATAGCCTAGGCACATAGTGAGACCTCATCTCTACAAAAATAAAAATAAAAAAACAAGCAGCTCGGCATGGTGGCACATGCCTGTAGTCCCAGCTATTAGGGAGTCTAAGACAGAAAGATCGCCTGAGCCCGGGAGGTCAAGGCTGTGGTGAGCCATGATCATGCCACTATATTCCAGCCTGGGTGACAGAGTGAGTACTTGACTCAAATAATAATAATAATAATAATAATAATAATAATAATAATATACATATGAGATAACCAAATATGTAATGGAAACTGACTTGTGTAAGAGTAACAGTAATATTCAATGATATTGGTTACTTTGGATAGAAAAATATTAACAGGGAAGAGTTTTGAATATATGATATGGAAGTGAGAGTATATTGTAAAACATTAAAATGTGTTTGTGGAATAAAAATACTCATGTCAACTATTTTTCGATGATAACTCTAGGAGCTAACAGTTTGGGGACATCCCTCAGGAAGGACTTTGAAAACCTCAATGAGCACTGACTAATATGTATCCTGAGTCTCTCTGCACTTTCCTGTATGACGTACTACCCGAGTTACAGTCAAAACATCAGGAGCAAATGAATTGTAGAAAAGGCAAATGGATGCACCATATCTTTGAATGAGGGGTGCTTTCATTATAATTACATCCTGCAAAACCCTTGTCATGTATGCCTTCAGCCAGTATTTATCGAATAGCACTCTGAGCCATGCAGTCCTACAAACATGGGGGATGGAGTGGTGAATGTGCAGCGTCCCATCCTCATAGAGCTTACATTTGACCCCTAACCTTTTATTGCTCAATTCGCATATTACTGTCTCTGTGAGGCCTCTTCTAACACCTAGGCTAAAACAGATGATTGCTCCCCATGCCTCCCCAGTACTTCAAGGAATGATCACTTGTCATCCTTATGATGCATGGTGTTTTAAAATCAATCTTGTTCACTGGCCCATGAACTCCTTAACAGCAGGTTTGTTGGGTTACTTTTCGAATCTCCAGTGCTTCACAAGATACATGGCCCCAAATAGTTTCTTGATAAATGCTTATGTTGAGAATGGGCAAATCAATCAAAGAGTAGACAGTGAGTGAGTTAACAGAACAAACTAAATAATTAAAAACTCACATTCTAAAATGTAAGGCTTAAAAGAGTTACAATTAAAAGTTTATGAAATAATGAAAGGGCACTTACATTTCTATTTGGAAAACAAAAATATAATGGTGGTAGGACCATAACCCACACTTATATAAAATGCATAAGAAGCGGTATAGACTCCCCTCTCCAAAGAGTGTTCCCATAAGTTAATGACTTGGGTTGCTGTGCTGAGTGTGCTGTGGCCCTGAACACCCCTGCTGTGGAATGCACATCTCTTGCTGACATGCTTTTCCTGCATACCTCTCTCAGGTGGATTCACTTCCCATAAACAGAGACACCTGATTTGAAAGGTGTGCTTGGTGTTTTTGTTGCATCTTGATGCCCTTCACTCTGGTCAGTTTACTCTTCTCATTGTTGTTGGTGTTATTTGGCTTTTCACTCTCCTTCATTCTGTAACCTGTGGTCTTGGCCCCAGCCTCACAGTCTTTCCCCTAATTGTTATTTTCTGGCTCCTTCAATATCACCATAACCAGCATGAAATGGACTCTTTGTCCTTTTTTTAAAACTTCTCTAAGTTTAATAAAAACAAACAAAAAAAAACCTTGTCTATTACAGATACACACTTGAATTGTTACCTGCTGGAGGTTTTAACCACCATTAGAACATCTCACTCCTTGGTCACAACTTTCTCCATTTTGTTCCCCTTCTTTTCCTAGTTCTATTGCACATAAACATATTCTACAAACACAAAGACAAACACAACAAAATTTACTTTAGCTTCATTTGTGCTTCTCTCCGTTTTTCCTGCTTTCCAAAATTTCCCAGTCTGCTTCCATTTCTTCTCATTGATTCTTCACCCTCCTCAAGTTGTCTTCTGCCTCCACTTCCAAAGATGAAACAATTGTAAATATCACTGGCTACCTTCCTATTAGATTATCTGGTGAACATCTTTGTCTTTATCCTACTCTCTCAGCAGCAGTTAAAATTCTTGCCAATTCTTTTTTTTTTTTTTTTGAGTCAGCGTCTCACTCCGTCACCCAGTCTGGAGGGCAGTGGTACACTCATGGCCACTCCAGCGTCGACCAGCTGGTCTTATGCGATCCTTCCACCTCAGCCTTCCAAGTAGCTGGAGCTACAGATGCACACCACCATGCCTGGCTAGTTTTTGTGATTCATTGTAGAGACGAGGTCTCATCAAGTTGTCTGGGCTGGTCTTGAACTCCTGGGCTCCGGCATTCCTTTTGTCTCAGCCTCCCAAAGTGCTGGGATTACAGGATGAACCACTGAGCCTGGCCACCAATGCTTAAGAAACTGTTCTTTTTGACTTCCAAGACACCGCACTTTTTAGTGTTTTCAATATTCTTGGCCATTTCTTCTCAGCTTTTGCTGACATCATGTCCCCTCCTTCAGACTAGGACCTGAATAGTCTTCTCTTCTGTCCCTAGATGATGTCATACATTTCCATGGATTCAGCTGCGTATTTCTTCTGACTCTAATATTTGAATGCCTGTCTTTGCTCTTCTCAGAATTCAGACTTTGCCACTTATTTGCTGTCTCTATAGGCAGATAATTTAGCTTCTGTGACACTTGAAATGTGGTATGTGGAACTTGGTATGCGGAACAGTCCTAGAAGTCCATGGCTGCATAATGAAGAGGATAGTTGTAACCAAAGAAAAGAATACACAAACACATACACTCTCTTGACATTCGGAAATGATATTGTTGTTTTTGATAATGGTACTATGCCTAATTATTTTGTAAGACACCAAAAACATGGCTGAAAAATTTTATTGCTTGTAGTTCAAGGTGATAGTCTCGCTTTGTTGTTCTTTTTTTCAATTCTGGATTTTTATCCCTTTTTATTTTTTCTTTATTGCATTTTGCATCCTGTCCGTGATGCATCCCTTGTCATTTTCTGTACTGCCAGTTTGGAAATATCCCAGAGTATATCATCATATAGGTTCAACCGGACTTTGATGATAGCTATTTTGTTGGATGAGGGCCATTCCATTGATTTGTTACATGCTGCATAGGAATAGATACCTGGAGACACATATTTGTTAACTTCCTGATATAGCTTGCAGTTTCAGGTGGTGGTTTACACAATTTAACATCATTTTAAACTCTCTGGTTGAGAATATTTCAAGGCATTTCCTTGACATGAGTGAGTTCTACACATTTTATTCCCTTATGCTTAACTTTTTACAGCCTGTTTGGGTTTCATTTTAATAGAAGTGTTCTGATAAGACGACTTGTTGACAACTTTTAACTCCATTTAGATTTCATACTGTATTGCTCTGTTTTTTATTAAGTAACTGAAATGCAATTTATGTTACATGAGGTACTTGAATTGAATTCCTAATTCCCAATTTATATTTCTCTTTTCTTTTTGAAACAGAAAAAGTAAATTTTAAAATAACAATTGCAAATCAACACTATTTTTCCTGTTAATTTCTATATTTTCATGTCAGCACTTGAAAATAAATTGGTGATTTTCAAAAGGACTTTCTGTTGAAAGTTTTTTATATTTTTTATTTTAAAGATGTGGGGTACAATTCAGAGTTAGGTATACAAATGTTGATTATGCAGGTACCCTTGTTGATGAGGTATGCCCCTCCCTCCCCTTTTCCCTCAACTGCCAATCCCACCCTGCCCCACCGACATGACATTTTAACAGCTATTTGTCATTTCAATAGTATATTATCTGTATTCCTAGACTTTATAACTATTAGTCTATAAATGTATTTAGAAAATTCCTAAGGGTTTACATGGAGATTTGTGTACAAGGATGATCATTGGTATATTATTTATAATACAGAAAAGTTGAAAACAAACACCTTATATTAGGAAATAATTAAATTGTGAAAATTCATACACTTTTATGTGATGTTGCCATTAAAATATGTATTCATTGGTGCATGTACAGAAAGTAATATAAAGGTTATTAGGACTAAAAAGGCTAAAATAATGTAAAATTGCATATTTAGTATGATCCAAGTATGAAAAAGTATGATGTATGTAAGAGACTGAATGGGAATATAATAAAATGCTGGTAATGGTGCCTTCAGAGAGTGATAATACAGATGATTTTACATTTTTTTCTCACTTATATTTTTTTATTTCCTCAATTTCTGTAATTAATGAGAGTTTAAAATAGGATAAATATAATTACCTAAGATATAATATGTATTCTGAATAGTTATGTTTTTCTCTCACTCGTATTGTGTGATGTCTTTAACTTTCTCAAAGCTTTAAGAATTTCTACAACATCTCAGGATTATAATTAGGCCAGGTGCTATATGCATTTCTATTATACTCCCTTATTACGTCATAAACTTATACACAGAAGGCAGTGTGTACTGAAAAGCAAAAGACTAGGCAACGTTGAGACTCCAGTGTGGAGAAGACATTAAGCAAGTTACCATGCTACTCCTTACACACTTTGAGTCACACTTTTCTATCCCAAACAGTTGAGCTATCCCATGACACATATCCAATGAGGAGCAGACTTAGGCCTCCTGACATTCAGATGGAAATGGTTTGCATTTTATACTATTGCCTTCCGAATGCAATTGTGTACATTCATTGTACTTCAGTCTTCTTAAAAGACAAAATGTACACTTAGAAATACTACAGTACCAGTGGATGGAGGAAGCATTAAGAGTATGGAAAATTGCATATTTGTTCATCTATTTATTCATTCTTTCCAAAAACATGTATTGCTAATTCTGTGCTCTAGCTACTGTGTTGCAGGCTGAAAGGCAGAGTACTTATTTTTTCCAACTACAGTGGGCCTTTTAGTTATTGTACTAACATATCAAAGTATTTGTTCTTGTTTTATTTTCCTCCTACTCCATATTCAGTGAATTTGAGTGTTATATGATAGTTTCATTTTTTTTTTTTTTTTAGTTGAAGTTTCAGTCTGTCGCCCAAACTGGAGGGCAGTGGCACACTCATGGCCACCGCAGCCTGGACCTGCTGGGCTTAGGCAATCCTTCTGCCCCAGTCTCCAAGTAGCTGGAACTACAGGCGCCCACCACCATGCACAGCAAATTTTTAGATTTATTGTAGAGACGAGGTCTTGCCATATTGCTCAGGCTGGTCTCGAACCCCTGGGCTCAGACAATCCTCTCGCCACAACCTCCCAAAGTGCTGGGATTACAGGCATGAACCACTGCACCCGGGTTCATTTTTAAAGGAAGTAAGATAAATCGAATAACTCCATTAATTTATAAATTATTTTTGTAATTATTTTAAAAATGTATTTCTAAAAGGAACGCCTTGTGACCTAGAAAATATGATCTTCATAGTCTGTCAACTATTTTTAGTACATTTTCACTTATTCATTCATTCATTTAAAATTTATTTACTATGAAAATGGTATGGGTGTGGCATTACCAAGGATGGTGAATAGGGGGTAAAATAGAAGTTATTTTTCTGCTCAAGAGGTTTAACACTCTAGTGAGAGAATAAAAATGTATCTGTTAATACAAATTATCTGTGTTGCATTTGTTTTCCTTTGGATAATAGCATTTAAGGAGATTTTGTGTCCACTTTAAAGAAAAATTATTATTTTCTGTGCCAAAGGAAAAAAAAAAGATGATTTTTGTGTATGCCTACAAAAGAATTATTATGTCCTAGATCTGTCTTATGGAAGACCACTGTATTTCAAGACATTGTGTATTTACTGAAATATGCAAGTTCTACCTGAGCAAGGGGATATATGAAATTTATGCTTTTAGTCAGGAGACAAAATATTATAAAGTAGCCATAATAACCACCACAGTGAATATTCTGGGTCAATGATAACATGCATATCTAACATCAAGATGTCAAAAAGCATCACTAAGCATTGTCTGATAAAATTTTTTTGTATTTTGTGGGGGTGTGGTACATTCAATTAGCATCTCAACAGAAATGCTGACTATATTATTTCAATAACTACTCTGAGGAAATCAGATGATTTAAATGGCCTTAGAATGGTAACACTCACTTTAGTTTTCAAGCTTTGTAGTCCTCTGTGTATAACTAACAGATTAATAAAGTCTTCTAAGTGTATTCTTTTCTGAAAAGAAATGAAACAAAACCAACCACTCATAGGAACTCAATTTATTGTGTATTCATACTCAGAGCCCTTATACCTAGGAGTACCAAGTCTAGCAAGGAATTCAATCAATATTTTGAAGTTCAGAAATAATAATAAGAAAACATGCTTGCTTCCTTGTTTCTCATTCTCTTTTAAGAACTCAAAGTCACTGATTAGATCAAGAAATAGAAAGAAAAGATACATTGATAGAGCATGTGCTGCAAGATGGCTGATGAGATGAGCCTGGTGCTTGTCTCTTTCATGAAGAGGAATCAAAATAGTGAGTATATAATCATGCTTTGAATACATCATCTAAGAGAGAATGCTGGAATTTAACAGAGAAGTGACAGGAAGCACACCACAAGTGAGGAAGGAGAGGGAAGTGAAGCATCCTGTTTACTGGGAATGTCTGAGAGGCTGGGAGACTCGCGAATGCAGGGAAAGGGTATGTGAGCCTCCCAGTGGTCCACATTTCTGCATGACTCCTAATATTTTAGCCACAGGAGAGCCTCTTGACCCTCATGAGTCTGAAACTGACATACATACATGCCTGGAGACATTGCAACAGCATTGTTCCAGAGAGGGAGCTCATACTGAGCTCCGCAAAACCATGAATCCTAAGCAGCAGCAGCACAGTATCATTGTGATAGCAAGCCCTCACCAAACTGAATCCTGTCCTGGGGCCCAATAGCCTCTGTGTCTCCACATCTCTGAAGCCCCACGGATGTTGCATGCCGGCAGCTGCTACCATCACGGCTTAATCGGAGGAAATGGAAGGGTTAGAAAACCTATTTAACAAAATAATGGCTGAAAGTATTCCAAATCTAGCAAGATATGTAGACATTCAGATAAAGGAGATTTAAAAATCCCTAAAGAGATACAGTTCAAAAATGCCTTTTCCATGGAACATTATAGTTAAACTGTCAAAAATCAAAACAAAGAGAAAACTCTAAAAATAGCAAGAGAAAAGTTTCTAGTCACTTGAAAGGAAGCCCATAAGACTAACTAACAATGGATTTCTCAGCAGAAACCTTACAAGCCAGAAGAGAATGAGATGATATGCTCAAAGTACTGGGAAAAAATGCCAGCCAAGGATACTATGCCTAGTTAAGTTATCCTTCATGGATGAAGGAGAAATAAAATATTTCATGGACAAGAAAAAACTGAGGAAATTCATCACCACTAAACTGGCCCTACAAGAAATGCTTAAGGAAATGGTATACCCAGTAGCAAAAGAATGCTAACTACCATCATGAAAACACATGAAAATATAAATTTCAACACTCATTCATGATTAAAAAAATACTCTCAACAATTTAGGTACAGAAAGAACGTAGCTCAACATAAAATGGCCAATAGGCAAACACACAGCTAACATCATAGTGAATGAAGAAAAGCTGAAAGTCTTTTCTCTAAGAACTGGAGCAAGACAAGGATAACTACTCTGACCACTTCTATTCAACATAGTAGTGGAAGTCCTTGTCAGAGCAATTAGTCCAGGGAAAGAAATAAAAGGCACCCAAATTTAAAAAGAAGTCAAACTGACCCTCTTTGCTAGTGATATAATCTTGTGTCTAGAAAAACCTAAAGACATAACCAAAATAACTCTTAGATCTTATCAATAAGTTCGATAAATTTGCAAAAAACCAAAATCAATATGCAAAAATCAGTAACATTTCTTTACACCAATAATGAATTTGCTGATAAAGAAATCAAGAAGGAAATTCCATTTATTATAGCTAGAAAAAATGAAAATACCTAGGAATAAGTTTAACCAAGTAGGCAAAAGACCTCTACAAGGAAAGCTTAAAACTTCAAAACACTGAAGAGAGAAATTGAAGAGGAAACAAACAAATGGAAGGACATCTGATGCTTGTGGATTGGAAGAATTAATATTGTTAAAATGAACATATTGCACAAAGCACTTTACATCTTCAATGTAATCCCTATCAAAATACCAATGTCATTTTACACAGAAATTAAAAAAAAAAAATCCTAAAACTTATATAGAATCAAAAGAGAGTGTAAATCATCAAAGCAATCTTGAAAAAAAAGAACAAAGCTTAGGACATCACATTACTTGACTTTAAAATATATTACAAAGTTATAGTAACCAAAACAGTGTGATACTGGTATAAAAACAGACACATAGACTAAAAGAACAAAATAGAGAACCTAGAAATAAATTAATATATTTACAGCCAACTAATTTTCAACAAAGACAAGAATGTACATTGAGGAGAGGGATACTCTTTTGCTGGGAAAATTGGGTATCCATATGCAGAAGAATGAAATTGGACCCCCTCTCTAACTATATTAAAAAAATCAAGTCAAGATGGAGTAAATGTAAATGTAAAACCAGAAACAGTGAAACTAATAGAAGAAAATATGGAGAAAACACTTCAGGGCATTGGTTTAGGCAAAGATTTTATGACTGAGAACTCAAAAACTATTCATCCAAGAAGAGATTAATATCTAGAATATATAAGTAACTCAAACAACTCAACAATAAAACAGCAACTGATCCTATTAAAAACTGAGCAAGGACTTAAATAGATATTTTTCAAAAGAAGACATAAAAATGGCCAAAGGTATATGAGAAAATGCTCAACATGATTAATCATCAGGAAAATGCAAATCAAAACCACTATGAGATATCATATTGCCCCAGTTAGAATGACTGTTATCAAAAAAACAAGAAATAACACATGCTGGCAAGGAGACAGAGAAAAAGGAACTTTTATAAACTGTTGATGGAAAGGTAAATTATATAGCCACTATGGAAAAGATTACGGATATTTTTCAAAAAATGAAAAATAGAACAACCATATGATCTTACAATCCCACTACTATTTATGCAGAGGAAAAGAAATTCAGCATATCAAAGTGATACCAGCACTTACATGTTTATTTCATCACTATTCATAATAGGAAAGATATTAAATCAAGTTAAGTGCCTATTAACAAATGACTAGATAAAGAAAAATGTGGTATATACATACAATGAAATATTATTAGGCTACAAAAAAGAGTGAAATCATGTCATTTGCAGCAACATGGATGGAATTGGTGGTCATTATATTATGTGAAATAAACCAGACACAGAAAGGCAAATTTCCCTTGTTCCCACTCAGATGAAGGAGCTAAAAAAGTTTATCTCATGTAAGCGAAGAGTAGAATGATAGATACTAGAGGTTGAGAAGGGTATTTGGGTAGGAGGGGGGATGAAGAGAGGTGGGTCAATGTGTACAAGCATAGTTAGATAAGTTCTAAGTCCCAGAACTTGGGAAGACTGAGGCAGGAGGATTGTCTGAGGCCGGGAGGATTCCTTGAGGCAAGATGGTATAAGTTCTGATGCTCTAAAAAGAATAGCGTGAATACACTTAACAACAATATATTGTGTATTTCAAAGTAACTGAAAGAGAGAACTTGAAATGTTCCCAACACATAGAAATGATAAATATTCAAGGTGAATTATACCCCAAATTCCATGACCAGATCATTACACATTCTATGCATGTCACAAAATATTGCAGGTACCCCATAAATATGTACAATATTGTGCATCAATAAAAAATACTTTGATCATGTAAAAATGACCCAAAGTGTGATTATTGTTATAAGATATATATGAGTTCTGATAATTAGGTTTGCAAACCATCCTAGCAAAACTGCTACATACATCTTTGCTGAATATCACAACAATTGTCTTCTATGTACTCCCCTTGGGAAGCTATGCATCTACACTGCCGCCTAGTCTACCTGTCAAAGTAATTTTGAAACTCTTTTCTGGAATGACCATCAAAGCTGTCATTGCTATTTGCTGAAGTCTGACAATTAAGTTGGTGAACTTACCACTGTGCACTTATGTTGGCTGCACTGTACAAATAACCGTATTAGAACACCCTCCCTACTCATCTGATCTGGACCCCAATGACTTTTTTTCTTTACCTGAAGATAAAGGAAATATTGAAAGGAAGACATTTTGATGATATTCAGGACACCAAGGTGATATGATGACAGCTCTGATGGCCATTCCAGAAAAAGACTGCCAAAATTGCTTTGATGAGTGAACTAGGCACTGGCGTCAGTGCACAGCTTTCCAAAGGGAGTACTTTGAAGGTGACCCTAGTGATATTCAGCAATGAGGTATGTAGCACTTTTTTAGGAAAAGCTCGCGAACTTACTTGTCGGATCCCAGATATGTTTTGTCATTTGCACGGATGATTTGACTGCTTAAACCACTAGTAAATTTAGTCCAGATCCAACAACTGCTTTGACTATTGAATTATATTACAGTCAATAATAGTAAAAAGTAGCTTACTGCCTAGACAAAATGTTCACACATCCCTGGTTAAGTAATCACTTTGCTAACCCTCATTTATTATCCAAATGATAACCTTTGTAGTTCTTCAGTTCTTAATGTCCTATTCAGAGTTCAAAAGCAGTATAAATATTTGAATTTAATAATATAACAATTTCACACTTAGTATTTTCTCAGCATTTTGTAAAGAACTATTGGAATTTTAGGAATTGAGAACTGTCTTCACCCTAGAGAAGTATTCAGCGTTACGGGAAAAATAAGAACGGCATTTATGAGTAAGACACAAAGCTGCTTATGTACTGTAAATACTAGACTACTATAGGAATTTAGCTGAAGAAATGAAGCAGGGATTTTTAAATGGCGTTAATACTTGCACCATTGAAAAAGAGTCCACAAAAAAAAAAATCTCCTGAGTTCTTAATGAACTTTGATACTGTTTCACTTAAGGACATTCTTTGCTTGAGATTCAGACTTAGTTTTTGATGTTTTAAGTAGTGCTAATTAGAAGTTTTCAAGCAAAGGAGCAGAAATCCAGTTTTTAATACTCTGTCAAATATAGCCAATTCACACTGATGTCTTTAAAATTCTTTCAATGAGATTTTTCAAATAATTTATGTAATAGAAATTAGAGTGATTTAATCTCAAGTCTGAACTTGAATTTATTCACCAAATTATGTTTGCTATACACGTATTTCAAATTGCTGGGGCATCTACTAATCTGCATTAGTTTAAAAAAAGTAATTAGTAACACTGCTTCATTTCATGTCACTGTTGTTCTGTTTAGTTTTTCTCTTCTTCATTGTATTCAACTAACATCATAGTTGCAAGCATCTTTGTTACTGAACGTTACATGCCTGCCTTCCATGATCTCAGCATAGCTTGCTGCATATGGTAGCCATTAGTAAAGGAATTGAATTGGATGTCTACAATTTTTGTGTATGGATTTTAAAAGATTTCTTTGATTCTGACCAATGTGTGAATAGTTATCAATACCTTAATAATAGGCTTTTGAGATACATTGTACTTCTGGTGGTAATTTCTCATTTTCAATTTTCTTTTACCTTTGGCCTTCTAGTTACATGTAGTTATAATTTTCTAAAGGATATTATTATATCATTGTGTTCTCAATCATTTTTAAAAGACTGTTCAGAACATAATAAATTTTAGAAAGATTTATACATTGTGGTATTGCACCCCTAATCTCACAAACATATATAACACAGAAAAATGTATTATAAAATATGGACACATTTGCAGGCACTACCTTATTCTGTGTTACAAATTATTGTCCAATCCATATAACAAATGCTTTTAAGAATATTTGTTAGGAATACAAGTTAACTAGTATTTAATAACCCTCCCCCATTCATTCAACCAGCTTTTGTATTGATTACCATATACATTGCCATCTAAGCAGCTTTTTATATGCCATGTGTTGTTTCAAACATTTTTAGCTACTGCATGTTAGCACATCTTGATAGATGACAGTTAAGTATTTGCAGCATTTCCGTCTTATTTGAAAAGCGATGTTTGTGCAATTATTTGAAAGTCTAATTGCACTTTTAATATGCCCTCAATATTTTATATAAGAATATGAAAATAGAAAAATTATTTTCCTGATGCAAAAAATAAAACAGCAATTTTCTTGTATTTACTAAAAATAGAATAAAGGTGAAAATAATGAAGCATGCCATAGTATATAAGTATATAATAAGTATATAATGATGATGTATAAGTACATATTATATATACCTATGTAATGTATAAGTATATAGCATTTTATTATCTATATTTTGTTGTATATACTATGTATAAATGAATATATAAATTTATATTTAGTGTATGTATTAAGAAAATATGTATTAAATATATATGTATATACATATAATTCTGGAAATAGAATCACAGAGAGCTAAATCTAATATTCAACTTGCCCATTAATCTTCCTGTACATATCAGAAAGATATGAAGCTATATGCATGAACATTCAATGAAGACAATTTAAAAACACCAGTGAATTTTTAAAATATATAATTTTTCTTACTTTTCTGTTCTTCATTGTATCATTGAAAATTTCATGACTGGAAATTATAGAAATCAATTTTATGAAATTTATATAAATTCCATCCAGAAAAGACATAGCTTTGGAATAGGATAAAATGTCATTCAAAGTCGCTAAGCTAAAATTATCAATTACCCTCTCTCCCAGGAGTGATCATGTTTTGTAAATAATTTTATAGGATTTAGTGTCTTGAAGAGAAAACTTGAAATAAAAGTATTTTTGAGACATGTTCTTTCAAAAAAGATTTTATAAAAAGAATTTCAACATAAACTTCAGGTAATTGCCAATAAGTACATATTTTACTATGTAAAAGATTTTTCATTGACCCATGCCATCTATTTCCCAAGATAGAGTCAATCACTATATCTTACTCTTCTAACTTTTGAATATAGCCTTTTTCTTAATGACTTTACTCCCAGTATTGACTTATATTTTTTTTAACAATGTTTACTTTACATTTTAACTACTCTGTGACTTAAATTGATTTCACAACATTTTAAGCATATGAATTTTAAAATTTTCTGTTGTCTTGGTAAATTTTATGTAGTTTTATATTCCCATAACACCTGACTGCGGTTATATGTATATAATTTTTAAAATGTGTTGAGTTTTCATTCAAAGTATGCACAGCCATCCTGGCTGTTTCAACAATTAATCAAGTGGTGTAGAATAAGTGAGATGGCATTTGTCTTTCTACTTCAGTTTCAGTAATTCAATTATCTTCTCTGATTTTTAGCCAATAATAAATTTCTTTCATATGTTCACTCAATCTGCACTAGTGGTTCTAACGTTAGGTCCCAGAACACAGGAATTATCCACTTACTATTCAGATGTCATACTGGGAAGAGAAGCATATAGGCACAAAATTAGATGTAGCAGTGAGTCATAAAATATCTGCTTTATTTGTAATGCATATCTTCAAATTTTATCTTTGCTTGCCATCTTTTTGTATTCAGGCAGTTATTTATGTGCTAGCAAATATACATTATGATATGCTATTCATCTGGAAATTGTTTTGAAAAGACAACATTCTATTTTGATGGCATAAAAGACAATTTTTATAAAGCCCATTTTCATCAGAAACTGGTTTATTCAAATCTGTGCATTTCATACTGAATGATTTTTATGTTTGTGTGTGTAAAATAATTGTAAATATATATTTTGTGGTCATAGAGCTGTAACTCTTTATTTCCTGCTGCCTTGAAAAATGACAATTTTTGTTTTAGAATTTAGATTTCCCTTCATTTTAATGAATTATTTCTTGTCAGACAAATGCCTTGTAATCAATTATTACGTGATAATAGCAACATTTGGTTTACTAAATGGAAGAGGAATATTTTGCATAAGCTTGACTGATAGTCCTGTGAATCTTGGAGAAGTCTCATAAGATGACAGATTTCAGGCCCTAGCCCTTTAATAGGTTTGCATTTAAATCAGGCATTGTCAGAGAAGATATCAGAACATGATTCTAATAGACAGAATAATGACTCCCCAATGATGGTCACATTCTAATCCTGGGAACTTGTGAATATATTACCTGGCACGGCAAATGAGACTTTGTAGATGTAATTAAATTAAGGATTTTGAGAAGGGAAGATTATTATGGGTTAGGTGGGTGGACCCTTCTCTGACTCTTTGTCTTTCTTTTTCTCTTGAGAAAAGAAAGAGTCAGAGAGGGAAATGTGATGATGGAAGCAGATGTCAGAGAGGCAGAGATAATTTGAAGACAATACACTCTGATTTTGAGGATGGACTAAAGGCCAAGAGCCAAGAAATGCAGGCTACCTCTAGAAGTGGAATAGTCAAGGAAATGAAACTCTTCAGAAGAAGCACAGCCTTGCTTATGCCTTGATTTTAGCCCCACAAAACCTCATTTTGGACATCTGACCTCCAGAACTGTAAGATAGTAATTTTGTGTTGCTTTAAGTTACTAAACCTGTAGTATCTTGGTACAGCAGCAAAAGGAACAAATGCAACCATCATTCACGTGTGAAGGAAAAAGACTCGGAAACTGTAGACTGTCGGAAAGACCAGCCAAATTTTAATTATAAAGTAGACCAAGTTCATTCCTGGGTTTCTCGCTTCTTCTCTTGAATATTCTCTAATGGTGAAGAAGCATTTCTTTCTTCCTCCATGCCCTAGCATGAGCATCTTGTCCTAATCTTCTGCTTCAAGTTCTGTGGTCTGATTTTCTCTAATACCTTACTATTCCCCACCATCTCCATTATACCTGTCCCTTGCCCTCATCACCATACGCTTAATTTATGTTTGATCTCTGAGCTTATAATTTACAAAGCTGCTATTTTTATAAAGAGTTCACCATTGATCTCTTTATAAAGTTTCCAGAGATCTCTATTTCTCCATGAGAACTGCTCTGTTGCTCTCAGGCTCTTCATACCTATTCTCAAACCTACTTCTAAAGGTAACTCAAACTAATTTATAAAGAAGATTCTGATTCACACCTGCTTATAGTAAGGAAGCTTAGAATAAGCAGACCCCTGCCTGAGCCTGCGGGTTCGAGACCCGCCTGGGCAACTTGGCAAGACCTCATCTCTACAGTAAATAAAAAATTAGCTGGGCGTGGTAGTGCACACCTGTAGTTCCAGCTACTTGGAAGGCTGAGGCAGAAAGATCGCCTGAGTCCAGCAGGTCGAGGCTGCGGTGGCCGGGAGCGGCCACTGCACTCCAGTCTGGAAAAGAATAAGCAGACCTTTCTGACCCTATTCCTATCCCTCAGCTTAGCACTAGTACAAAACTTGAAGAATGAATCTGAAGAATGAATTTGAAGAATGAGTCAGAAAGAGTAACAGTTGTAGGCTATTTGAAGCAACTGATTAAAAATTAAAGAGTCATTGAAATAAATATTAAAATTATTGGTGCAAACCATAAAAATTCAAAATATCAAAAGAGGATCTGTTATAGAATATACTCTTTTTGTTTCAGAAATCAACAACACAAACAATAATAGGACCCAGTATATCCCAAGCACTGTTCTAAATCACTTTCATATATGCACTTCTTTGATCCTCACGACTGTTCTGTTCCCATTTAGTACAAGAGGAAATAGAAGCACAAATAAGTGAGGTCATTTGTCCAAGGTGACACAACTAGCAAGTGGCATAGCTGGGATAGGGTTTCTGCTTAGTGTGTGTGTGTGTGTGTGTGTGTGTGTGTGTGTGTGTGTGTGTGTGCATGCACACACGCACGCTGTACACACCTACAAAATATTCTAAAACCAATAGCATTACCTACTAGTGCTATAGGCATTGTCTGATAATAGACGATTAATAAATCTAAAACAATATTAGCAATATTTTTTCACTGGTTTTATGCTGCAGCATAATGAGCTGATTTGAAGCACGGACTCAGGTTGTCCCATTCAATTTGGGCTTTCATTATGCAAGACAAGTCACGTAACCATTCTCTTTCTCAATTGTTTGAGATAAAGTTGCATGTCACCATAGGTTGTTAGGAGGATTAGGGGAATTAATCTATGTTAAATACCTTGGTACATTATTTGATACAAGCTAAGTGCTTTGGCCTTGTTAGCTATTATAATTATTATCTGAACGGATGTAAAACTACCTAATATATATGTGTGCACTTAATAATGAACAAAAAACACTTATACACATACCTCTAAACAGTTATCTATTTCATTTGTCCCAGCATTTTGGTCCCCGTTATCTTTAATCAATGTCAAGTAAAACAGTCTTAGGTAAACTTGTCAGTTGTATATTTATGTTAAACAAAATTGAAATTGGTTTAAAGTGGAATTTTTGTTCAAAGTTTAATTCCTCAGAACAATCAAGTTAGGCTATTGTAGAGTCAGGTTTTCCTTTTCTTTGAAGATAGCCAGTAGACTCAAATAAGAAATTAATGTGATCAAGGTGTTACAGTAGAATAAACAGTGATTTAAATCAGTGTTTCTCAACCTTTAATGTACATCAGAGTGATCTGAAGGGCTTGTTAAAGCACAGATTGCAGGTCTGTCTCTCCATAATATCCAATTCACTAGATCTAGGGAGAGGTCTAAGAATCTGCATTTCTAAAAATTCCATCTAATTTGCGGCTGGTCCAGGGACTTACTTTGAGAACCAGTGTTTCCAATTTTGAAGCCATATCAGAATCAAGTCTTTGTAAGAGATAGAAATTAAATAATTTTTTTTCTTGGCTTTCATTTTTAAATTACTTTTAATTATGCTAGCTGTTAATGTGTCTAAATTTGGTTAGCAAACACTGCATGTTCTCACTTACAAGTGGGGGCTAAACTAAGAAACTGCAAAGGCGTGTAGAATGCTGTAATGGACATTGGAGACTCAGAAGGGGAAGGGTAGGACGGGATGGAGGTCTGAAAAATCACCTGTTGGGGACCACACACACAGGTGAGTGTGGTAGGTACAATTAAAGACCTGACTTCTTTGCTACTATACAATGCAGTCAAAAACTATTTGTACCCCAAAACTATTTGTACCTCAAAGCAATTGCAGCAAACAACCAAATACATAAATAAGTACATAAATTAGGTTAGATTTGGACACGTTACTACCTATAAAATATGAAGACTATAGATTCAATAGTAGATTGGCTATTGTGACAAATAGACTGATTTTAAGTGTCACTTGATTGAATAATTGAAAAGTGTGAATTTTTATAGGCACTCTACCAATGTTTACTAAGCTGTTTCTTTGCCTAGAAATGTCTACTCTCCTGGGTTTGCTAACCAAGCTTACTCTCTAAGAATTTTTTTAATATTACTTTTTTAGGGGAGCCCTCTCTGAGCCACAAGTTGTTTTACTTTTCTGACTTTTCCTAACACATAAGGTATACTTCCATTGATACATATACCAAGCTGTAATTTAATTTGTTAATTTGTACACATGGCTTCCTGCTGAAGAGTATGAGCTCTTACTGTCGTTGTAATTTCAACAACTAGCTCAGTGCCAGAAACATGAAAGTCACTAAATAAATATTAGGTGAATGAATATCTAAGTAAATAAGTGATACCTAGTGAGTTTTGATGACTTCTGACCTTTATTAGGGATATATAGAGAAATATGATAATTATCAGGACGTTCTTATTAAGACTATTATTTACTCAAGACATGTCGTCTCACATTAATGGAATTCTCATGAAGGAACAAGTAGCTTAAGAAACTTAATTGCTTCTTAAAAATTCAAAATCCTTGCTTATTTCCTTCTAGTACTCCTGGTCGCCTGGAAACCTTTAGTCTAAAAGTTGAACTTAACAAAACTTTATAGCTATTTGTAGGTTCCATAAATGTAGGTTATTTCCAGAGAGAATCTTAGCTACTGTCACTATTACAAGAATTTTGAGTGAATTGTTGTGTTTGAAAGTATAGCAATTATCTTTTTATTTTTATATTTATTATGGTTTATTTTGTTGCATTTTGATTACTTTATCAGCTCCGTTAGCTTGATTTATACGGTTTAGAATCTCAAGCATCACATTTTAGATTAAGCTGAAATTTGAAAACCTATTTCTGACAATCAGTATGTCACACAATATGGGGATGCATAGATTTTTGTTTGCATTTAAGCACACTCGCTGACAGCAGTAACTCAGATTTTCAGTTCATTTCAATTTCTACAATAGTGCTGATTGTTCAGAACAGCTTTTAGAGGATCATTTAGCAGGCCATAACGTACGTGTTTGTAGGTACTGAAGGGGAACTAGGAAATGGTAGTTGTAACCAACACAAAGAAAATATTCAGTCTGTAGTTAACATGCACTGAATACATTAAAATATATTGATTTAGAGAACTAAGTTTTGTTGAATTATTATGTTTTGAGTATGTATTGGGAATTGATGATTTAGATTTATTTAAATTAAAAAGTCAGAGCAAAAAAATGTCAATTGACTTGTAAAAATGTCTGATACAATTACATATTGACTATTTTAATACCATGTAACATAGTTGGAGGGAAATAATACTATCCTTATTATAACTCTACCTCAAATGTACTACCTTTTTATTACTCTATGGATTGTCTATTACTATTAGAGAATCGCAATAAAAATGAGCACAAAATTTATAAGAGAATTTTCAAGGCTTACTCATTGCTCTTGAGATAGTGAAATCAAGCCTGCAAGGAATCCCTCCTGGCAAGTTCTCAGTTCGGTTCCCATGCAGTGTATCTATTGGTAAGTGGTCAGTGATAAGCAGGAAAGAGATTGAAATTTTACATTTACACCATTAATTTATGAAATGGGAAAGAGAACTTATACCATTTATTCCAACTGCCTTTAGTCATCATCGTCATAAGTAGGGTTACTTATTTTAATTACAATGTATAATAATTATCAATATCATTTTTGTTCATAAAATGTATTGTTTATTATGTGACAGATACTTCTAAATTTTTTAATTCTTACAATGGGACTATCATATTAATACTATTATCTTCATTTTATAGACGAGAACTCTGAGTTGTAAGGAGGTTAAACAATTTGCCTAAAATCACTTAGATAATAAGGGATTGTGCTGAACATGTGCCAAAGCAATTGACCTCTAAAGCTTTGTGAATAACTACACTGTATTGCTATATGGGATAGTTCTATCTTGGTATATGACCAAGTCAATATTTGCTACTGTGTTTCACGTCTCCCATGACATTTGGGGGCAGACGTGTCTTTAAGACATTTTCCTATTAGCATTTGGGTGGGAGAAAGGGGGAAGGCACTGGACCAAAATATATCTCCTTGTAATCTAGATCTATTCATCCTACTTTTCCTACACAATGATAGTATAATAAAATAAGCAATCATATATTTGAAAACAGTCAATTTCATATCCCTTGAATTTTTTTTCCTGGTTCTTTTTTAATATATAATTTTCTTATTTTAAAGATATGGGGTACATTTTAGGGTTAGGTATACAAATGTTCACTATGCAGGTACCCTTGTTGATGAACTGTGCCCGCCTCCTGGCAGATTCCAACTACTGCCAATCCCACCCCTCCCCCCAGCAATTTCTTTTCTTATAGTATTATGATAATTGTTAAAAGTCCGCTTATGAGTGAGAACATGTGATACTCAGTTCTTTGTTTCTGTGATAGATCACTCAATATTATAGACTCTAAGTCCATCCAGGTTGCTGCAAAGTTCATGATTTTGTCCTTCTTTATGACTGTGTAATATTCCATTGTGTATATATATCACATTTTTTTTAACCAGTCCTCTTTCTATGGGCAGCACGGTTGGTTCCATGTTTTTTCTATTGTGAACAACGCTGTAATAAGCATGCACATAGGGTGATCTGAGTTCCTCTGGGTATATTCCCAGTAGGGGGAATGTGGGGTTGTGTGGGAGGTTGATTTTTAGGTCTTTTAGGAATCGCCACACGTGTTTCACAGGGATTTTACTAGTTTACACTCCCACCAACAGTGTAGAAGTGTTCCCTTTTGACTGCATCCTCTCCAGCATCTGTTGTTTTTGAGTTATTACTGATGGCACCCTGACTGGAGTTAGCTGGTATCTCAGTGTAATTTTAATTTGCATTTCTTTGATGACTAGTGAGAGTGAGCATTTTTTTCATGTATCTGTTGGCTGCTCACATGTCTTCTTTTGAGAAGTGTCTGTTTATGTCTTTTGCCCACTTTTGTAATAGGGCTGTTTGATACAGGAATTCATATGAAAATATACATGACCATGAATAGCCAATACAATCCTCAGCAAAAAAATAAAAACAAAAACAAAGTGGGAGGTATCATATCCCAGACTTTAAACATTATTATAAAGCTACAATAATCAAAACAGCCTGGTATTGGTACAAGAACAGGCATATAGACCAATGGAATAGGATAGAGATTCCGGGAAGCAAAACCTCAATTTCTCAGCCAACTTACCTTTGACAAAGACTCCACCAACAACCACTAAGGAGAGGAGAACTTATTCAGTAAATGATGCTGAGAAAATTGGCTGATCACATGCAGATGATTGAAACAGGACCCCTACATATCACCATACTCTAAACTCAACTTTAAATGGATCAGAGATCTAAATGTAAAACCTCAAACGATAAGAACCTTAGAAAATGCAGGAGACATCCTTATGGAAATTGGAACTGGAAACCAATTCCTGATGAAAACCCCAAGTGCCCATGCCATCAGAGAAAAGGTAGACAAGCTTTTGCAAAGCTGAAGAAACCATTGAGATAATGGGGAGACAGCCCGCAGACTGGAAAAAAATATTTGGCAACTGTGTATCTGACGAAGGCCTAACATCTAGGATCTACAAGGAACTCAAATGTCCCTTGAATTTTATTTTCTTAAATTTTAATTTTGCTATATCATTCCAAACTGTAGTCACATATATTTCTGGGATACAGAGTGATGTTATGATATATGTATATAGGGAGTGATGGCTGAATCAAGCAAATTAACATATCCATCAGCTCAAGGGTTTATAATTTATTCCTCTTGTCTAACTAAAACTTTGTATCTTTTGACTATCAACTTTCAATTCCCCCCCAAACTCTAGTAACCACCTTTCTGCTCTCTGCTTCTATGAGTCTGATTGTTTTAGATTTTATATGTAAGTGAGAACGTGTAGTATTTGTCTTTCTGCACCTGCCTTATTTCATAGTATAGTGTCCTCCCGCTTCATCCATGATGTTGCAGACTTTCTTTTTAAAAGCTGGATAGCTTTCTATTGTGTTTGTGTGTGTGCGTGTGTGCACGTGTGCTTTTCTTTATCTATTTATCTCTTGATAGACACTATGGTTGATTCTATAACTTGACTTTTGTAAACAGAGTTTCAAGGAACATGCAAGTGCAGATAGATATCTCTTCAACATTCTGATCAAATCCTTAGGCCATATACCCAGAAATGGGATTCTGGATAATGTAGTAATTCTATTTTTGTTTTTTGGAGGAACCTCCATCCATTTTTCATATTGGCTGTCAATTTTGTTTCCTCCAAACAGTATACAAGGGTTGTCTTTTCTCTACATCCTTACCAACAATTATTTTTGGTCTTTTTTATAATATCTATTTTGACAAGTGTGGGGGATAACTCATTGTGGTTTTAATTTTCATATCCCTTATGGTTAGTGATGTTGAGCGTATTTTCATGTATCTGCTGGCCATTTGTATGTATTCATTGGAGAAATATTTATTCAAGGCCTTTGCTCGTTTTTAAATTGGGTTATTTGTTTCCTTGCTATTGAGTTGTTTAAGTTTCTTATAGGTATATTTTGGATACTAACTCCCTTATCAGACATATGACTTGAAAATAATTTTTCCCAGTGTATGGTGCCTCTTCACTCTGTTGTTCCTTTTGCTGTATGGAAGTGTTTTATTTTGATGTAATACCATTTTTCTATTTTTGCTTTTGTTGCTTGAACTTTAAAGGTCAAATCTCAAAAAGTCGTTGCCAAGACCAATGTTGTTTAATTTATGTCCTATATTTTCTTCTAGCATTTTTACAATTTCAGGCATTACAGCCACGTCTTTAATCTATCTTGAGTTGATCTTTGCATATAGTATCAGATAAGGGTACAATTTCATTTTTTCTGTATGTGGATTATCTAGTTTTTCCATTGTGTATTCTTGACATTTTTGTCAAAAATCAATCGCCATAATGAGTGGCTCATTTCTGGGCTCTTTATTTTATGCCATTGGTCAATGTATCTTTTTTTTTTACAGTACTATGTGTTTTAATTACTATAACTTTGTAATATACTTTGAAGTGGTGTAATGCCTCCAGCTGTGTGCTTTTTGCTCGATTGACTTAACTATTTAAAGTTTGTGTATATGAGCCGGGCTCGGTGGCTCAGCCTGTAATCCCGCGCCTTTGGGAGGCTGAGGTGAGTGGATTGCCTGAGCCCGCGGGTTCGAGACCCGCCTGGGCAAGCGAGACCTCATCTCTACAATAAATCAAAAAATTAGCCAGGTGTG
>CAUYQG010195420.1:0-15659 GCA_963574415.1 Tarsius wallacei
ATGTACTATTCCTCTACACAAATAAGAAGTTAAAGAAAAAAATCAGTAAAATAACAGAAACAGAGCAAATACTAAAACATTATCAATAACACGAAGAACAGAGAGAAAAGTGGGGGGAAATGGAGTAAAACAAACAGAGAATAAAAATAAAAACAAGAAACCAGGTTCACTCTCTAATCATTCTTGCAAGTCCAATGTCATTTCAGCTCTGATCTCTAGCTCTCATAGCAGGTTCGTAGGGTTGCTCACAACTAGGGTCAGATGCCCCAGATCTGCAGGAGGGTGGATCAGATCTGGATTCAGTTGGCTTGCTGCCTATCAAGTCTGCCACTCAGACGTGACCTGTGTGTGTCTGATCTAGCATAGGGGAGGGGCTTCTGTCTCTCCCAGTTTGATGAGATTACCTTAGGGCGCAAGTTGGAGGCTGGGCAGAACTGGGTGGAACTAGGCAGGGCAATGCATGTTTCTGCCTGGTCTCCCGGCTCCAGTTGATCTCTTGTCTCACAGCAGGGCTCCAGCTGATCTCTGGTCTCGCCATGGCTGGGGGCTGAGCCGGGGAAGGCAGAGTGCAAGACAGCCAGGCGCTGCAGGTCAGCGTGGTACAGCGGGGTGGGGTGGTGCACCCAGCAAGGAAGCCCAGAGCTCTGTGGGGCCTGGAGCCAAGGGCTGCCCCAGCAGGGCGGCTGCAGCGGCAGTGGTTGTGGCAGCCCCAAGCAGTACGTGGGGCCGAGAGCAGGCTGGCAACAGCAGCAGCAAACAGCAGGGGAAAGCGAGTCTTTATGGACACTCACTTTCGCAGACAGTCTCACAGTCCAACCTATCCCATCGCCATCTTGCCAGAAGTCCTCAAAAATAAAAATTTTTTAAATTCATAAGGAGAAACAATCTTTATGTCTACAAGATGAAAAAATATTTCTAAAACAAAGCATCAAAAGTACACACAATAAAGAAAATACTGATACTACAGATAACATTTTGAAAATAAAATGTTAGTTACTGCAAAAGACACAAATTTTATATATATATATATATATATACATTTTTTATTTTTATTTTTTGAGTTGGAGTCTCACTCCGTCACCCAGGCTGGAATGCAGTGGCACGCTCACAGCCACCCCAGTGTCGACCTTCTGGACTCTGGCAATCCTTCTGACTCAGCCTTCCAAGTAGCTGGAACTGCAGTCATGTGCCACCATGCCTGGCTGATTTTTTTTTACTTTTTAATTGCAGAGATGAGGTCTCATCAAGTTGCCCGGGCTGGTCTCAAACTCACGGGCTCAGGCAATCCACTTGCCTCAGCCTCCCAAGGTGCTGGGATTACAGGCTGAGCCATCAAGCCTGGCCCAGACACCTAAATTTTAAAATGCTACAGACCAGAAGAAGGTATAAAAAATATAACCACCAATGGAGGATATCCAGAATTTACCAAGAACTCTGAAAAATAAGAAAAAAAAAACTCAATATAAAAATAGGCAAAAGATATAAAGAGGAAAGTCAGAGAACTACTAATGGACAAATATAAAGATGTCATCCTAAATAGTAATCTATAAAATGCAAATTAAGTCCATGCTGTGATACCATTACACACCCATGAAGTTAGCAATAGATTTAAAGTCTGACAGCACCAAATGGTGGCAAGAATATTAATCAAGGAACTCTCAAAACCTGCTGATTGTGTTATAAGTTGATACCTTAGAGAAAAATCTGGCAATACTAATAAAATTGAAAGTAAGCATACATTTTATCTTCAGCAATTCTACTCCTAGTCATACACTCTAGAGAAACTTCTACAAAGGATAACCACAATGTTCTTTGCACTGTTATTTGTAATAACAAAACATTGAAAATAACCTATATGTCCATCAACAGAAGAACGGGTTAAAAATTATGCGGTTAAACTGTGTGGTATTATCTTGTTATATTTATTATTCTTTATGCTTTCCTATATATTTAAAATATTTCTCTTTTTTTCCCCTGCCCCCTCCCCCTCTTTTCAATACTTCTCTTTTTAAAAATAAGCAGGGATGGGATAAACAGAGTAGGTATATTTTAAAAATGAAGTATTCCTGAATATTTCAAATCTGTATGCTATGTTTGAAAATGATCAAAGAAATCATTACACAATAAATTCACAAACACCTTGAAGACATCAACACGAAGAATCTGTAAGGAACAGGTCTCATCAGACTAACCTAATTTTGAAACATGACAGAATAATAGACCTGGCAGATCAAGTGGAAGAGATAAATACTATGTCCCAACTTTAGCAAGAATTCTTATCCTGTGCCACATGGTCTTGTCATCAAAAAAAGGAAAAGGAAAAGGAAAAAAGAAAACAGAAATAGCATAATCTAGACCTAGACTCCAGCCAATAGAATAAAATTACCCAGCACACTAGCAGATGGATAACTCTCCTTCCTTCAGGCCCGTCATCGACCACTGAAACCAAAGTAGAGGCAATACTAGGTTCACATGTCTTTTAGTATGGTGATGAGATAAAGATTGTAGGCCTTAAATGTACTGTTGACATCTATCTAAGAGGGAATGAGAGGAGTTTTGTAATATGAAAATGCATTTATTAAGTTAAGGAAGTGGTCAAAACCAATCTAATGTTTTAAGGAAAGATGAGAAAAGAGTAGTGCACACATGGAAGGAAAATTAATACTCTAAAAATAAAAGATAAAATGCAACTACAGTGCTAACTGGGAAGCGTAGTTCATAGTCTGTCACATGAGAAACAAATGTATCCAGGAAAGTGATGATTTTCAAACAAGCAATCAATCTGAAAAGAGACACATAGGTTAGCGAGGATGGGTCCAGGCTTCTCCACGACTGCATCTCTATGCTGTCCCAGGAGGCACACTTGCCCTAACCACCAATTGTGTGAAGGTTTCATGTGCTGGGACTGATCAGTTGAGAGTAGAAATCAATTTAGAGGTCAGATGAGACATCAACTTGATTTCTAAGCATCGACATGTCACTGTGAACTGAAAACCTATTACAACAATGTGATACAAAAATGCAAACACTGTACTAATGAAGAGCCCAATTTCCTCCACATTGGCTCCATTGTGTTGGCCACTTCTATTCCTCCCTGAAAGAACAGTGGAAGGCCAAGGACTTTAGGAGACCAACAAGGGAGGATCGCTTGAGTCCAGGAGTTCAAGACCAGACTTAGCAACATGGCAAGATCTCTACAAATTTTTTGTCTCTACAAAAAAATATAGCCAGGTATGGTGGAGTGTGCCTGTAGTCCCAGCTGTTTGGGAGGCTGAGGTGGGAAGATTGCCTGAGCCCAAGAGGTTGAGGTTGTGGTGAGCCATGATCATGCCACTGCACTCCAGCCTGGGTCAGAGTGAGACCCAGACACAAAAAAAAAAACCAATAAAGATAGGCAGAGAAATTCTTCAAAATCAGCAAGTTGTTATAATGGGGAAATGATTTTAAAATCTAGATCATGAGAAAAATTTAGTAAGTGCTTTCATATATACAAAAGGCCTCACCTAGAACATATGTCCAGCTGTTTGTCATCATAAAGGAAAGAAAATAAGGGTTCGGATATGCAACATAAGATACTTAGATCAAAAATTTTAAATGATTTTCCTGACAGTGAGCAGCTGATAAGCCTTAGAAAGGATTTTTATGAGACATTGTAGAATCGTCTTTTAAGGAGGGGTTTTCTTTTTTAACGTGCATTCTATACCACCCTGGAAAATTCTCTCAAAATTTCTTCTTTCTGCCCTCAAATAATAATCTTACCAGAAATACCTCCTCCCACCACTGAAAAACTACTAAAATTTTTTGTGGAAATAATATTAAGAGAAAAAACTTATTATATATTAAGCACTTGGCAAAGTAAACTTTATACTGTGTAATGAAGGTGTTTTACCTTAAATTATCCACCCACATTCTCAGAGAGATCAACATCAATGCTTTTAAAACAACTAATGCTTCACAGAAAAAATATATAATTTCAGAAACCATCTGCCCACAAGTCATATTTCTTTGTCACTTCCTTGTGTTTTCTTAACTACCTTGTTAATATTTGCATAAAAACAGGACCTTCCTTTCATGAAAGCAGAGCTATTCAATCAATGTTCATAACATTAAACAGTTGTTGAAATTACACTGAACAAAAAACACACATGTAGTTCTGAGGAGCATGCATGCTGAACTGTGTGAGCACTCCCAGAATAAATATTATGTGTGGATTTGACAGGGTAATTGCTATTCATCTATTCTCCAGTATCTGTCTTTTTACCCGAGGAGCGGGCTCAATTCTTTCCACTTCTAGTGTGGAGTTGCAAAGGGGAGACAAGAGATGAGGGGTGAAAGTGAGGAGGATGTGGTGGTACCTCCCTCTGTGTGACTCCTACCTTTGTTTCCTTACAGTAACGAGGACAAGTCCCTGACGAACATTCACATACACACACTTGAATTGCTATTGACGGGAGTTTTTCCTGGCTGAGATTCAACAATAGCTATCTTTGGCCAGGAAGTACCACTTAGAAGTGCTATCATTTGGGCCGTTAGCATCAGCAACTCTATCCTCCAGGCTGAACAAATTATTGATGCAAATGTGCGCACAAAACCATGTCTAAAGACTCCTTGAAGTTAAACATGATCATGAGGAACATGCTTAACTGGTAGGTATTTCATCAATTTCAGACCCAACTGAACATCACACCAAAAGTTAGGGTTCTAAGGCATCAAAATAAAACACTTGAAAATTTTTTAAATGACAACTCCATAGATTAATACATGTGTTTATGACATTTTGAAATGTACCCCAAGCCGGGCTCAGTGGCTCAGCCTGTACTCCCGCACTTTGGGAGGCTGAGGTGAGTGGATTGCCTGAGCCCGCAGGTTCAAGACCCGCCTGGGCAACTTGGCGAGACCTCATCTCTACAATAAATCAAAATGTTAGCCGGGCGTGGTAGCGCGCCCCTGTAGTTCCAGCTACTTGGAAGGCTGAGGCGGAAGGATCGCCGGAGCCCAGCAGGTCGAGGCTGCGGTGGCCGGGAGCATGCCACTGCACTCCAGTCTGCACGACAGAGTGAGACTCCAACTCAAAAAATAAAAAAATAAAAAATAAAATGTACCCCAAATCAAATGCCTTTATAAAAGGAGACTTATTACATCACTGTTTTGTTAGTTAGTTTGTTTGTTGTTTTTATTTTAAAGATGAAGGGTACAATTCAGGGTTAGGTATAGAAATGTTCATTATATAGGTACCATTGTTGATGAGGTGTGCCCCTCCCTCCCCTGACAGTTTCCCTCAATCGCCAATCCAACCACCCCCTTGGCAGTTTCTCACTACTGCCAACCCCTTTCTTATAGTACTATGATAATTGTTCAAGGTCCACTTATGAGTGAGAACATATGGTACTCTGTTCTTTGCTTCTGTGGTATATCACTGAGTATGATCGACTCTAAATCCATCCAAGTTGCTGTGAAGTCCATATGTTTGTCCTTCTTTATGGCTGCATAATATTCCATTGTATATATGTACCACAATTTTTTAATCCAGTTCAGTTTCGATGGGCAGCATGATTGGTTCCATGTTTTTGCTATTGTGAATAAAACTGCAACAAACATGCATGTACAGGTGTCTTTTTGGTAGAATGACTTGAGTGCCTCTGGGAATATTCCCAATAGGGAGATTACTGGGTCATATGGAAGGTCAATTTCTAGTTTTTTAAGGAATCACCACACTCTTTTCCACAGAGGTCGAACTAGTTTGCATTCCCACCAGCAGTATAGAAGTGTTCGCTTTTCTCCACATCCAGAGGCCACTTTCAGTAGTTTGCTATGTAGGTCTCCCCAATGTGGCCAACTTTATCAAAACCAGCAAAACAGAAATCCCCCACATAGACTGATATTACAACTTTGTATAGAATAACCATGGTAGTTGCATACCATCACCTTTGTTAAAGTTTATTGATTAGAAGTAAGTCACACGTCTTGACTACACTCAAGAGGAGGGGATTGCACAGAGATCTGAAACCAGGAGGTAAGGATCATGGAAGCCATCCTAGATTCCTTCCACCACAACCCTCCCTTAAGGAGTTACAATGATTTTAACAAATCAGAAGAGCTGGGACCACCATAGGGGAATATTCTATTACTGCAGTTCCCAATCTCTTTGGCATCAGGGACTGGTTTCCTGGAAGACAATTCATCTAGGGACAGGGGGAGAGGGGATGGTTTCGGGATGTTTCAAGCACATCACATTTATTGTGCACTTTATTATTTTTTAATTTTTATTTTTTAATTAATTAATTAATTATTATAAAGATGTGGGATACAATTCGGGGCTAGGTATGCAAACATTGATCATGCAGGTACCCTTGTTGATGAGGCATGCTCCTCCCTCCCCTAACAGCTTCCGCCAACTGCCAGTCCCACCCCCCATCCCCTGACATTTTTACACTACTTCCAAAAACCTCCCCACAGTCTTATAATTGTTCAAGGTCACCCGATGAGTGATAACATATAGAACTCAGTTCTTTGTTTCTGTGATACATCACTGAGTATGATCGACTTCAAATCCATCCAATTTGCTGCAAAGTCCGTATATTTGTCCTTCTTTATGGCTGCATAATATTCCATTGTGTATATGTACCACACTTTTTTTTTTTATCCAGTCCAGCTTTGATGGGCAACACGGTTGGTTCCATGTTTTTGCTATTGTGCATAGAATATACCCGGAGGAACTCAAATCATTCTACAAAAACGATCCTTGCACACGTATGTTTGCTGCAGTTCTATTCCTATTATTATTATATTGTGGTATATAATGGAATAATTATACAATTCACCATTATGCAGACTCAGTGGGAGCCCTGAGTTTGTTTTCCTGAAATGAGATGGCCCCAGCTGGGGGAGATGGAAGACAGTGACATCCAAGCTGTGTTGCTTATGTCCAGTCTACTCCATAATCTCATTTCAGTTACTATCACTGCAGAAAACCTTGCTTCACAAAGATAGGATGTTGGAAATGAAAGCAGGCTTTTCAGTGCTGATCTGACAGAAGGCGGAACTCAGACAGTAATGCCAGTGATAGGGAGTGGCTGTAAACACAGATGAAACTTTGCTTGCTAGCTTGCCTCCCACCTACTGCTATGTGGATGGATTTCTTTTTTTCTTTTTTCTTTTTTTTTGAGTTGGAGTCTCACTCTGTCGCCAGACTGGAGTGCAGTGGCACGCTCCCGGCCACCGCAGCCTCGACCTGCTGGGCTCCGGCGATCCTTCCGACTCAACCTTCCAAGTAGCCGGAACTACAGGCACGTGCCAGCATGCCCTGCTAATTTTTTGATTTATTGTAGAGATGAGGACTCACCAAGTTGCCCAGGCTGGCCTCGAACCTGTGGGCTCAGGCAATCCTCTCACCTCAGCCTCCTAAAGAGCTGGGGTTATAGGCTTGAACCACTGTGCCTGGCTCGTGGATGGGTTTCTAACAGGTCACAGACAGGTGTCAGTCCATGTCTGAGGCAGGGGAACCCTGTTATCTATTAGACCATTAGGCTAAATTATATTCCTTATCTCAGCATATAAGGCCTTCCACAATTTGCTTCCAACCTGCATTTCTAGGATATCATTTTATATTCCTTATATACTATGTAAGTCAGTATGTTGTATGGCTCACTCTTTTCTAGACATGCCCTTGGTTTGCATCTGAAATTGTACTGATTTACCTTTCTAAATTCTTCATATTCTTCAAGGCTTAGTGCAAATTTTGTTAGCTCCATGAACATTTCCAGGGAGATTTATATATTCATTCATTCAGTCCTTCATTCAACAAGTAATTATTTGAGAATATGATAAAATGCTAGGCAAGAAATTTATAACAATGAAGAAATCAGATATGATCCCTGTTCTCTTGGAATTTACATTCTATAGAAGGAGACAGTCATAAAAATGTAAAGAATCAAACAATTATAAGACCGCAGATAGAGATGTGTCCTGTGCAGGAAAAGAACAGGGTGCTTTTAGAGAGTAAAAGAGTAGTAGCCTAATTTTGTTCGAAACGGTCAGAAAAGACTCAAGGGAAATGACTCTGAGCCCTCAAAGATGAAGGAAAAGTGAGACAATGATTCCAGGCAGAGAATAGCCTGTGCCAAGTCCCCAACTTGTGACAGATGTTGGCATTCAAAGAAATGAAGTAAGGCTGATATAGCTGGAATGTAATGAGTGTGCAGTGAATGTGGGGAGGTCAGCAGGGCACAGATGATTACAGGCCTTGAAGGCCACTTAACAGTTCTAGTTTTTATACTAAATACAGGGAGCAGCCAGCAAAGGACTTCAAGCAGGAAAGCAATGCTATCAGGTTTAAGTTTTCAAAATACCACTCGTGTTGTTGTTTGTGAGTGGATTGGAGATGGATAAAGAAGCAGAAATCAATTAACATTAAGCTCTTAGTGGATAGCCAGAAATTAGTTGATGGGGATAGCACAGTCTAGACCAAGAGTTGGTCAAGTCTTGTCAACGGATCCAAACATTATGTTGACCTGCTTCATATTGTCCATAAGAGAATAACCTTTTTTTAGATTGGAAAATATAGTTTATTTAGAAAGGGGGGGAGGGAGAGAGGAGATTTACCTCCCCAAGGTAGGCAGGGGGCCAAAGCTAAGAAAACATGTCAGCCATAGCTCAAAGAACCACGGGGACACACCAGAGTTAAACAAAGCAATGACTAGAAAATACATTGGGGGGGTGGGGGGTGGGAGAAGGAATGGTTTTTACATTTTTGGAAGTTGTAAAACAAAGAAAAGTGAGACACTGTATATAGCCCACAAATCCTAAAACATTTACTGTTTAGGCTTTTACAAAACAAGCTTTCTGACTCCTGATTTAGATAAATAGCAATTGCAGAAATGTAGATAAGTGGATGAAGAAGAAATGCCTCTGGAAGGCTGGGATTTGGTAATGGATTAGATATGACGACGAAGAAGAAGGGTTTTAAAGGAAAACATTTACGTTTCTGGCTTGAGCAACTGAGTCAATGGAAATGCCCTTATCTAAAACGAAAAAGGCTAAAAGTGGAATGATTTGTGGGGAGGGAAAACCGGAAGTTCTGTTACGGATGCAGTAAGGCAATCTGTCCTGTCTCTGCTCAATACCTTTCAACAACCATTGCTGTGTTTAGGAAAGTTTTCTGCTCTACAAATTCTGCCTTCCCAGGGAAGCAGCCCGCAAATACTCTTCCCAGCCTTTGGTGCAACTTGTTGCTGTGTCTATGTGTAACGTAAAGGAATGTAACGTGTTCTTGAGGAATCTGAAAGAGGAGAATCCACGCAACTCCGTCCTGCTAATGCGGATGGTGGCAAGCTATCAGGAGTCGGGGGACAGTGATTGCATCTTCCTGGGTTAAGAACATCAGTGCTGGGGTCAGTTGTGGAAAACTTAGGTTAGCGGCAGTCATGCAAACAGTAGTTTCTAGAATTTGACAACAACAACAGATGCGGTGATTTTCTTAACAAGCCAGCTCTGATTTGTGGTTTCGATTGTTCTTCCTGCACGTTTAGCTTTGAACCTGGCTCTCTAGCTCTTCTAGTGATTCTGGGAGCTTCTCGATGATTGCTTTTTGCCAGTTCTTTTTGATTTTTCAGCCACAGTCAGTTTCTGTTGCTTGCAACTAAGAAGCATGACAGATAAAGATGTTTAATTTGATTCACCTGTGGGACATTCAAGTAAAGACATTAAATAGAGCGCTATATGAGTCTGAGGCTCAGAGGAGAAGTCTTGGCTGGAAAGAGAAAACTGGGAATTGTTGGACTATAAATGTTATTTAAAACTACAGGAATGGATACAATTGTTTAGGAATATAGTTTAAAGTGAAGACTTAGGACTGAAAACGGAACAAATCCAACACATAGAAGCTGGGTTGAGAAGGAAGCTTAATTTTTTTATCTTTCCGTGGTCCCGTCACATTTTATGCAACAATACTTACTACATTCTGCCTCATTTTACAGCAGTTTGTTTACCTGTATGAAAATAATTTACCCGATTACATAAATGTAAACCTCTTTATTTACCCATACGGAAATAATTTACCAATATCTTAGGGGAAATTCTGTTTTGTTTTCTTCTTCTTGTCTTCTTTGCTGGGAGACATGATGTTTTATATGGAATAGGCAAACTCAATATGGTTTTTTTGTACTGAAATTAATTTTTTAATCCTATTTAATCTTCCCACCACTGAGATTTGTTCTAACTATATGTTTAGGAGCAAATTATTTTTGAAACAATTGCTTTCTATGTTCTGTGGGTTGTCTTTTGGTCTGTTGGCAAGAACTTTATAAAAGTCATTGTTTTGTTATTCTCCTAGGTACTTTCTAGACCACAGGAGAAGCAATTGTTGGACTTCTTTTTTTCCCCCGGAATGCTCTTTGGAAGGCTCAGCTGAAAAATTGTCAACTCTTTACATTTTTAAACCTTCTATTATATACGTATAATGAACTTTCATTTCTTCTAGAAAAATCCCAGAAATTGGACAGTTTTTCAAGGTGTGAAATATCTTCAAATACTGATGAATGAATACATAATTCAATCACCCTTACCTCTATTTTGTCTCCATTTTAAACAAGCACCTTAACTAATGTTAATATCATTCACCTTATTTAAAATTGTCATTGAAAACTTTAGCCAGGTACTGTGGCTCACGCCTATAATCCCAGCACTTTGAGAGGCTGAGGTGGGAGGATTGCTTGATCCCAGGAGTTTGAGACCAGCATAGACAACATAATGAGATCTCTTCTCTACATATATTAGCTAGGCATGGTGGCATAAGCCTGCGGTCCCATCTACTCAGGAGGCTGAGGTGGAAGGATCGTCTGACACCAGGAGTTTGAGGCTGTGGTGAACCATGATTGTGCCACTGCATTCCAGCCTGGATGACAGAGTAAGACTCCAACTCAAAAATTAAAAAAGAAACTTTATGCCATTTTTCCCCCAAATAGGCTGCAATATATAGTTATAATATTGGAAAAATTGCATTATTTTATTTAGTTTACTTCGAATATGCAGTATTTTATGCACGTGTCTTAAATATTAACTTATTTGAAATCAATTGTGCCATTACTATGAGCAAGGCACTTTGCTATTTTAAGAATACAAAGGAAAATAAAAGAAGGCCCACAAAGAATTAATAGTATAAATAACACTGGAAGAGTCTTGATTTCTGTGACTTATCCTGTTAACACCTCTGATAGTCCTATTTGTGAAATGTATTTTATAAGGCTCAATTGTGTACACTTTGTTATGAATTTGTATGAGAATAAATATGAAATATTTCATGAAACTCTATGACATTGTTTTACTAGAGAGTGATTTTCAGCTGAGCTTCTGAAAAACACTGTGAAACAGGCAATTTGCTATACACACCCAAAGTTCCATTACCATTCCTTGGGTCTGAACTGACAACTTTTGACGCATTTGGCTTTATGTGACTACTTCCCAATCAAAAAAAGGACTCTGGCAGAACCTTTTTGACTCATTGGGAAATCCTTTTGTCTCCCTGTTCTTACATGTTGTCAAAGGACTTGAATATTCATTGTTTCCTGCGATACTGACAAAACTTATAAAAGGTCAGGTAGGTATTGTTATCCCCATTAATGGTTCGAAGGTCGCATGGAGAGTGACTGACTTGCTTTTGTGGGACTAGAAATATAATCCTCAGATTTTTATTCTTTATCTTTTCCCGTGTACACTCTTTAAATTAAATTAAATAAAGAAAAAAGTACCAAAGGGTTAATAACTATTAATAAGTTTAGTTGTGATGCATAAGTCAGAGATTGTGGGTTGAGAAAGTACTTTGAAATATTAGAATTTCTGGATGCAAAATTTGGACCATTTGGCAATGGTTGTTCTAATTATTTTTTCAAAGGGTACACAATATAAATTATTCTTGACTCAAGCATATAGGGAGATCAAAGAGGAGAGCACACAGAAATGTTGAGAAGCATTGGAGACTGACATTAATAACAGATTTGTAAAAGGGTTCTCTGCTATTTCAGATAAATAACTGCAAAAAAGCATTCTTTTGGTATGCCCAATTGTAGATTTACATAGAATAGAACACAGATAGAACAAGTGATTCTCCTGCTTAAAATCTTGGGATAGTTCCTGCTAGTGTTTGGATGTCGTTTGTTGTCCCCATTAAAATTCATGTTGAAATGTGACCCCCAGTGTGACAGTGCTGGGAGTCAGTCACTCTCCATGCGACCTTCGGACCATTAATGGGGATAATAGTACCTACCTGATCTTTTATAAGTTTTGCCAGTGTCGCAGGAAATAATGAATATGGAAGTCCTTTGACAACATGTAAGAACAGGGAGACAAAGTGGGACCTAGTGGGAGGTGTTTGTGTCATCGGGCGAATCCTTCAAGGTACTGTTCTCATAGTAGTTCATGAGTCCTCTTGAGGGAATGGGCTGGTTCCTACAAGAGAGGGCTGCTACAAAGCCAGGCTGGCATTTAGGTTTTCTCTTCTTCAAACAATCTGCTTCCCCATTGACCTTCTCTACCATGTGACAGAGTCCAAAAGTCATTGCCAGAAGCCAGGGCCATGCTCATGATCTCCTTAGCCTGCAGAACTGTGAGCTAAATGAACCCCCTTTCTTTATAAAGTTACCCAATTTCAGGTATTCTACTATAGGCAACACAAGACAGACTAAGACAGCTTCCATTGCCTTTTCATATTTGCTAATACACTTGTGGCTGCCTACAGTAAGGATATGTACAGTGGGAAAGAGTGGTGTGTTCTCCAGGTGTTCCATGGACATCCTCTGTTGAGAATCACTAGTCTGCCAGCTTAGCACTGAAGCTCCTCAACAGAGCTGTCCTGGTTGATATCACCTGGGCAAGACGGTCATTTTTGCTTCATATATAGCCACTGTCCTTCAAGATTCTTATGGGTTAGCCATACCTGACTATTTGCTCTTTCCTGAATTTTTGGCTCAAATGAACTTCGGTTAGCCGGTTGCATCGAGACTCAAATTTTACCACTTCTTTAAGGTCATTCCTGACTTCTCTCTTCCCAAACCCTGAAAAATCTGCATTTCTACCTGTATCCCGAAAATCTTGTACAATGCCTAAGTCACAGTAGATATGTCTGTAAATATTCAATGCATTCATGAACGAATGAATGTATGTGACTACGTCAGAATGCTAGCTAGTGTCATCTGGAAAGAAAATCACTTAGGGAATTCACTGGCTGTGTCTCTGCTTATGCCTCTCATAGCTAGAGTAAGAGATTCTGGCTGGATGACAGATCATGAAGTTTCTTTTTATTTTAAATCTTGCATTTCATTTAGCCAAGGTCATCAAATAGCCTTATAATAGGGGATGGGGAAACATGTCTCTCAAATCTTCTTCTTTCTAGGAAAATACACATTTCTTAATCTCTGGACACTATTTGGAAGAGGACTACTCATTGCTTGGAAGTTTCCCCCCCTTCCCTTTCTCAAACCCCCAACAGTCTATCCCAAAGAGCAGGATATACCACATTAGGACTGGCTATCAATAGCTGTTCCAGTGAACCAGTTACTGCGTCTAAGTCAAATTATTGTCTCCCAGGTTCAAAACGCAATTAACTTCTGGCTCTTTGGGGAATGCAGACGGACAAATAAATAAATAAATAAACCTGTTCCCTGTGTAATTATGCTACCCAAAGAGTCAGACGACTCTCTACCCTTTACACGCAGGTCAACAGGAATAATTATTAGTAATAATGCGTGATATTATGTATTTTAATGCCTTTCTCTCAGGAGATCAGATCGCTTTACACGCATTATCTCATTAATCCCTACTCCAGTTTTATGAAAGTGGAAGAAGCAGGCTTTCTATGTTTATACTGAAGTGTTATTTCCTCTCTCAGATGTAGCAACTGAAAAGCCCAAGGAGGTTAAGCAACCCGCCCAAGGTCATAGACTATGTCAACAGCTGATTTAGATCTTTTTATTCTTAACTCCTGTGTTTTCTCCTCTAAACCACACCGCCTTCAGAAAGTCCCTTCAGGCTTCACTGCATAGTATACTGACCCATATCAGGGTTGAATTTTATTAAGTAGCACAAGGTCAAGCCCTTTACAAAAGAGGCCCTGAGTCAACAGGGAGTGCATTGCATCTTGGATTTGTACACGGTCTTCTCCATATGAATGAACTGTCAGAATAATTTCATAATTCATTGTTCTTTCAGGTTTAGAAATGGCATTCTTCTATTTACCACTGAATGGTGAACACACAGATAACGTTAAGCCACAGCAATGAAAAAAACAAGATCCTACTGTCAGTAGAATTAATTTTTTTCCCTAACAGCATTACTGTATTACTCTGACACTCTGTGACTTTGATGCTAAGAATGTAAATGAAAGGGAACAAAATCTAAGCTGTTTGAATCTTCTAAATCAATAGCAAACATTGTTTGAATATTACATTGAACAGCTGTAATACTAGTGTAACTTTTCAGCCCTGGGGCTGCAGCCATTAAGCCTAAAGAATGACAGTTGTAAGCCAACACAGTATTTTGAAAGGCATTTCACTGTCAGTTTGTTTCAAAAAGTATTTCTTACTCTGATGAAATTTAATATAAATTGATGAAAGAATTAAACTCTCATCGGTAATGGTGAAGCCAAGGACAGACATACTGTAGGGATATTTTTCTTTTTCTTCTGGACCAAAAAATTGATGTTTAGCTGGGAGCAAGTTTAAAAAAAAAATGGCAACAACATGATTCCAGAACACTTTAGGAATAATAAGGCAACACTGCTTGGATATGGCTTTAGTCAAAGGTTAGGTAAAATATAATAGGGACCAGCTTCTCAATGTGGAGTCTGTTTCTCAGCATTGCAACTCTACAGGAAAGCTTTCCAAAATCTGTCATGCTGCTCCAAGCAATCTTTGACTCCTTGGGTAATTAATTCTTTTCACTGAAATATGCTGTTCAAGCCCGGCTATATATTTTTGCCTACATCTAGAATTCCTGGAGAGAAACAGAGAATAAGGCACTATCCCAATGGTGAGAGCCACTCTTCAAAGATAAATATCTCCTCTGTTTTATGTTTTGTTTAAATTGGAAAAGAACAGTCTAACAAAGCCTGCATAGTGTCAGTGTTTAAGATCGAGTTGTAATGCTATTTACAAAAAGAGAGAGAAATAAAAAACTACACACAGCAGAAACCATGAACCTTGTTATGTGACTGCTTCCTATTTTACCAACTGACTTAAAATATTGTTGAAGCATGTATTTTTAGAATTTGGGAGCTCAATACAAATTGTAAGTAGATTGCAATGAACTCCTGAAATATGAAGTCTTTGATGGAAATATCATCTGACTCTAAAACATTACATCATAAGTATGTTAAGTTTAACACATGGTATCCTTTAAAAATATCTAGGGGTTATAGAAAAATAATACATAAACACAAAATTATGATGAGAAAAATTATATCACTAGACTATTTTCATTGATTTGATATTTCATTGATTTTTTTTCTGAATCTTCTTGTTTTCCTGTAATAAATTATATTTCATAAGTGCCTTTAAGTTGCAATCGGGTTTTGGGAAGAGAGAAGTCAGGAATGACCTTAAAGAAGTGGTAAAATTTGAGTCTCGATGCAACCGGCTAACCGAAGTTCATTTGAGCCAAAAATTCAGGAA
>CAUYQG010195421.1:0-18661 GCA_963574415.1 Tarsius wallacei
CGCCCGGCTAATTTTTTTGATTTATTGTAGAGATGAGGTTTCGCCTGCCCAGGCGGGTCTCGAACCCGCGGGCTCAGGCAATCCACTCACCTCAGCCTCCCAAGGTGCGGGATTACAGGCTGAGCCACCGAGCCCGGCTAGTAAATATTATTTTTAAACTTATTTTCTAGACCAAGAAACGGAAACACAAAGAGGTTAAGTAACTTGCAGAAGTTTGCATAGTTAATAAGTAGAAGTGGGATTTGAACCAAGGAAGATTAAAACTATAGAGACCCCAATCTTAATCACTTCACCATATTGCCTCTCATTTTAAGCTCATTGGGTCTCAACTGAAATATGGAAATAATATCACCTACCTGATTGTTCTGGGGCCAAAGTTTGAAAGCAACTTGATAAAGAGCTAAGAATTATGAAGATGTAGGACACTATTGATATCCTCATCATTAGCGTAACAATATTCATTGTGTTGCCTAGCAGAAATCCCTGATCAAATCTATATTCTTTAATGCAGCAAGAACAGAAGTTGCTAGGGAGGAAGGAGAGAAGAGGTGAAACAAAGAGAAGAGAGGATTAACAGAAAGGACAAGAGGCTCCTATGTATTCCAGAGAACCCAGAGGCAGAGCCAGAAAAGGAAAAGATCACAAGAAGGAAAAAAAAAAAATCCTGTAATAATAGCAATAACATAGAAAAATGCTTATGATGCATTGTTAATAGCGAAAGAATGAAATAGTCTATACGGTATTATCCTAATATAAAAGAATATATGTGTTCTTACACACAGAACACTGGGAACCTGGAAGAATGTGCATTAAAATGCTGAGTGATGGCACTTTGCTTTAGGCCAGGAAAAACTGACAGGATCAGACTTATTCTCCAGCCTTAACCAATTAGAAAATTTGACAAAAATGTATAAAACAACAGTTTTCAAATGTTGAATCATAGGCCATACAGGTCAGTGATCCCTGGAAAACAAACAAACAAATGAGGTGAGTCCTGGAAATGCCCCAGTTCCCTGCCTGGAGAGTTGCCAGGTGTCAGAGCAAAGAGGGGGATAGCAGTCTTGTTAATTGGAAGAAACAGAGCTGAGGATTTGGGGGAGGTGAAGGTAGGCAGGATTTACAGTACAGAATAATGAAGAGGAAAGAGCTACATGAAATGAAAATTCCAGAGATTGAAGAGGGGCCTCGCGTTAAGTCTTTGGCCCATACTAATCTATACATGCATGCAGAAAATCTACCAAGGCCAGGGAAAGAACCATCACAAAGTTGGAGAAAAATACCTGGAGCACACACAGGGCCAGGATTGTTTATAGTTGCATCAGCAGAGTGGAAACACATCTAATACATGGGTCATTGAGTAGATTCTGCAAAATAAGGTAGATTCTGGGCCATTAAGTCAATTCTGACTTAGTCCCAGGGCCCAAAGCGTCCTAGATAAAAGGCTGTCTCCACCCTACAAATGCCTAAAAACAATTCATAAAAGAATCAGATTGATTCCAAGTATCAAAATCAAGTCCCAGAGCAAAGCCCCAAAATAGTTAAAGGAATATTCTTAAAAATAATATCAAACAACCAGCAACACCCAACCAAAAATGTCCAGGCATGCAAAAGAGCAGAAAAATAATAAGGGGAGGAGAAAAATCAACTCACAGAAACAGATGCAGAAATGGCAAAATGATAGTATTGGTCAAGAAAGGCATTAGCATAGCTTTTAAAAATATAAAAGGAGCCGGGCTCGGTGGCTCAGCCTGTAATCCTGCGCCTTTGGGAGGCTGAGGGGAGTGGATTGCCCGAGCCCACGGGTTCGAGACCCGCCTGGGCAAGCGAGACTTCATCTCTACAATAAATCAAAAAATTAGCCGGGTGTGGTAGCGCGCGCCTGTAATTTCAGCTACTTGGAAGGCTGAGGCGGAAGGATCGCCGGAGCCCAGCAGGTCGAGGCTGCAGTGGCCGGGAGCGGCCACTGCACTCCAGTCTGGGTGATGGAGTGAGACTCCAACTCAAAAAAAAAAAAAATAAATAAAGAAACTGGAATATACTCTTTTTAATACATAAAGGACCATGAAAACAATAATTATAATTTTAAAAATGTCATACCATTATGAAATTTACCATCAACAGAACTTTCACCTGTAAAAGATCTATGGTAGAGGCCACACTTTTTAGATGATTGTCTTTTGTTCTCACCATATATTTCATTTCTATGCAAATATTATATTTCTAAATATAAGAGTTTTATATCCAAAAGAGTCAACTAAATCTTATAAATAAGTGGAAAAGTAAATAATGGAATAATACTACTACTAATTCTAGTTTATGAACAAGCTAGAGGAAAACGACAGTATATTAAAATCCTGTCACCTCCTACAAGGCTTGAAAGCATCTATTTATTTTCAAATCTTTATAACTTATTTTGGACATCACTTTAAAAAACAAAGCAACAGGAAGGAAATTAAGCATGTAGCTTATTTCCAAGTAATTCTAGTAAGCCTATATTATTCGATCTTACCATTCTGTCATGATGTTAGATGCTTTAACTTTATTCAGCTCTTCTTGGATGGCCTGTTTGGCTCTTATTTCTGCATCCAGAGCAGACTGCAACTCCAGTCTAGCTGACATATCCAGTTTTGCGAAACGACGCATTTTCCATGGCATATCCTATGAAATGATATGGTTGTGCTTTTAGCTCCCTTCTATTTTATTTGTAACATGTAAATTTACTAATCTAAGTGAAATTTGGAAGCTACTGTTAGCACTATCTTTCTCTAAAAACAGAAAAATAACATTACTTGTTTCCATTATTTTCCATTCAGAAATAATTATAAATACTTAAATATAAATGAATTCTTTCCTGTATAGCTATTTCTGATAATTATACTTAAACAGCTATGCATTATGTTTTTCTAAACTGGAAAAAACCTACACTAACTGATTTCTCATGAAAAACTTTACAGTAGGCTGAAGTCTAGACAAAGTGATATAAGTAATCAGATTTACTATAGTGTTTTTTTAACCTTCTTTTTTCTAATATGATAAACTTCCATGCAGAATGCTAGAGCTTACGGTTGCTCGTGTACCCAAGCTGGAATTTCTTAATGCTTCCAATTCTTCAGTCATTTTAGAAGCTAAGGCCTGAAGATACCCTCGTGCATCCTTTTCATCACTGACCCTAGAATATACACATAAAAAGATAGAGATAAAGTACAAAAGTAAAACAAATAGAAAAACTTCAGTGTGATATATTTTACTTTAAAGATTCATAAATAAGTGATAGGAATTTAAAGATATTCTTAAATAATTTTTAAAAAGTCTATCATAGTACTACTACCTGTCAACAGCTGAAAGTAGTTTATGATACTGTTCAGTTATGTACAAATTACAACTGGTGATGTTTACAAAAGTTCAGTTACTCATATCTGATAAATTAGTAAACCTTTGCCCTTGAATCACGGAAACAACTCTCTCTAAATTTAACATTCAGGCTAGGCATGGGTGGCTCATGCCTATAATCCTAGCACTTTGGGAGGCCAAGGCAAGAGGATTGCTTGAGCCCTGGAGATCAGCCTAGGCAACATAGCAAGAAGTTGCCTCTACAAAAAAGCTAAAAAAAAAAAAAAAAAAAAAAAATAGCCAGGCATGGTGGCACATGCCTGTAGTCCCAACTACTTGTGAGGCTGAGGTGGAAGGATCACCTGAGCATAGGAGGTCGAGGATGCAGTGAACTCTGATCACGCCACTGCACTGTAGCTTGGGCAACAGTGAGATCCTGATTTAAAAAAATAAATAAATAAAATAAAATAAATCTAACATTTAACACACATACACACGTGTGAGGTTTTCTAAAGACAACTACAACTTCTCACTAATTGGATTCTGTCATTTTATTTTATAAAAACACAACATACCGTTCTTAAAACTGAAGTATACTAAGTTCAGAAAGTTTTGTGTAAAGTAGGATATTCTGCAAAAATCAGGGTTGTATTATAATTAAGTTCTTTTGTTTTCTAAGATGATCAATATAATAATAAAGAGAAAAGATGAAAGTTTACTACACTCTAGTTTCTACTTACTTTCTTTTTTTTTGAGTTGGAGTCTCACTCTGTCTCCCAGACTGGAGTGCAGTAGCCACCGCAGCCTTGACCTGCTGGGCTCCTGGCAATCCTTCCGCTTCAGCCTTCCAAGTAGCTGGAACTACAGGCGCACGCTATCATGCCTGGCTAATTTTCTGATTTATTGTAGAGATGAGGTCTTGTCTGCCCAAGTGGGTCTCGAACCCGCGGGCTCAGGCAATCCACTCACCTCAGCCTCCCAAAGCGCGGGATTATAGGCTGAGCCACCAAGCCCAGCTTCTACTTACTTTCTTAAGGCTATATAGCTGATAAAGCTATTATGATTTTTTTTAACGTTTTCAAATCATACACAACAAAACAAATTTCACAATCTAGAATTTCTCAAGAAAAAGTTTGCATTTGTTACATTTCCTCCAAAACAGGAGGGGAAGGTGGGAAATGAGGGGAGACTAACACATATAAAACTACAAAAGAAAGTCCTATTCTCAGGAGGAATGAAAACCATTGGTATATAGAAAGATATATGGCACAGAGAAAAAAATTGAGTTGAAATTTATAATGCTCAGAAGTGTATTATAATACACTTTTGGGAAGACAATTTGTCTTTGTGCAGGCTACTTGTCTTCACAGATAAAATCCAGGTCACTGAAGGTATGACGAAAATATATCTCAGGTAAATCAATATGTATCTGTGATGCACACAGCAGTGATGTTTAAATCTTGAGCATTGCATTAGCATTTTTTAGAATTTAAACTCCTAACATAAATGACCACAAATAGCCAAAACAATTCTCAGCAGAAAAAAAAAAAAAGCAGGAGGTATCACACTCCCAGACTTTAAGCTTCATTATAAAGCCACAACAATCAAAACAGTCTAGTATTGGTACAAGAACAGGTATATAGAACAATGGAACAGGATAGAGATTCCAGAAGCAAAACATCAATTTCTCAACCAACTCATCTTCGATAAAGCCTCTATCATCAACTACTGGGAAGAGGATAACCTATTCAGTAAATAGTGCTGGGAAAACTGGTTGACCACATGGAAAAAATTAAAACAAGGCCCTTACCTCTCCCCATACACAAAAATCAACTCTAAATGGATTAAAGACCTAAATGTAAAACCTGAAACTATAAGAACCTTAGAAAACGCAGAAGATACCCTCACAGAAATTGGAACTGGCAACCAATTCCTGATCAAAATCCCAAGTGCCCAGGACATAAGAGGTAAGATAGACAAGTGGAACCTCATCAAACTGACAAGCTTCTGCAAAGCGAAAGAAACCACTGAGAGAGTGGGGAGACAGCCCATAGACTGGAAAAAAATATTTGCCAACTATATCTGACAAAGGTCTAACATCTAGCATCTACAAGGAACTCAAATGTGCCAAAAAGAAAAAAAACAAACAGCCCCATTACAAAGTGGGCAAAAGATATGAATAGATACTTCTCAGCAGAAGACATATGAGCAGCCAACAGATATATGAAAAAATGCTCAGCTTCACTAGTCAAAGAAATGCAAATTAAAACCACACTGAGATACCACCTAACTCCAGTCAGGATGGCCATCATCAATAACTCAAAAAACAACAGATGCTGGAGAGGATGCAGAGAAAAGAGAACGCTTCTACACTGTTGGTGGTAGTGTAAACTAGTACAGTCTCTGTGGAAAACAGTGTGGCGATTCCTAAAAGACCTAAAAATTGACCTCCCATATGACCTGCAATCCCCCTACTGGGAATATACCTGGTGGAACTCAAATCACTCTATGAGAAAGATACCTGCACATGCATGGTTATTGCAGTGTTATTTACAATAGCAAAAACATGGAACCAATTGTGCTGCCCATCAAAAGAAGACTGGATTTAAAAAATGTGGTATCTAAACACAATGGAATATTACACAGCCATAAAGGACAAAATTATGAACTTCACAGTAACTTGGGTGGACTTAGAGTCTATAATACTGAGTGATCTATCACAAAAACAAAGAACTGAGTATCACATGTCCTCACTCATAAGCAGACCTTGAACAATTATTGTAATACTATAAGAAAAAGATTGGCAGTAGTGGAAAACTGCCAGGGAGGGGCGGGATTAGCAGTACTGGGAATCTGTTAGGGGAGGGGAGGTATACCTCATCAACAAGGGTACCTGCACAATGACCATTTGTATACCTAACCCTGAATTGTACCATAAATCTTTAAAATTAAAAATTAAAAAAAAGGAAGAGGACTGGATTAAAAAATGTGTACATATACATGATGGAATATTATGCAGCCATAAAGAAGAACAAAATTAAGAACTTCACAGCAGCTGAGATGGACATAGAGTCTATCACATGTTCTCACTCATAAGCAGATCTCGAACAATTATCATAATACTATGAGAAAGTAATTAGCAGTAGTAGGAAACTGGCAGGGGAGTGGGGGGGCACACCTCATCAACAAGGGTACCTGCATAATGACCATTTGTATACCTAACCCTGAATTGTACCCCACATTGTTAAAATTTTTAAAAAATTAAAAAAAAAAAAAAAAAAAGAATTCCAGGCCAGGTGCAGTGGCTCACACCTATAATCTCAGCACTTTGGGAGACCAAGGTGGAAGGACAGCTTGAGGTCAGGAGTTTGAGAGCAGACTTGGCAACAGAGCAAGACCTCATCTCTACAAAAAAATTAAAAAATTACCTCGGTATGGCAGTATGTGCCTGTAGTCCCAGCTACTCAGAAGGCAGAGTCAGGAGGATCATGTGAGCTCAAGAGTGGAGGCAGCACTGAGTCATTATCATGCCACTACACACCAGACTGGACGACAAAGTGAGCCCCAACTCAAAAAAAAAAAAAAAAAAAAGCCACAGGATAGGTTAGAAATTCAGGACACTATGATACATTTGCTCCTCACTCCTGTCCATAAGTATCTGTTCCCCCTCCTCCTCCCACCACCCTGCCTTGGATGAGAGGGGGAGAACAACTATAAAACACAAAATAATTTTATTTTAAGGAACTATACTCAGTATAGACTGTTTACTATAAGCCAAAGGTAACATATATAATCAAAACATTTGACTCACTGAGGAAATTCAAGTCATTTTATTATGTAGTAGTTGGGATCCACAGTAGGAGCCTACACAGAAGGCAGCCTATTTTATTTGCATAAGGGCTAATAAAGGAAGCTCAAAAGACAGAAAAAAATGACTGGATTTTTATAAGCTTGATAACTAACCCTTATGACTAAGACCCCAATCAGAAGAAACATGGTACAACAGGATGGGGTATTGGGTGAAGGCAGGGTAACGATTGAAGTAGAAAATGTAGCAAGAGTGTTTATATCCAATCACTAGTTGAGAAACTCCTTCATCTGCTAGATAGAGTCATTATCACATCATTCAGAACAGAGGAACCAAATTCTATATAACTCTCTCCAGTGACATGGTTGCCCTGTTAAAATTTACTTCATAAAAGTAACAAAGATCTCACTCTCAATCATCTCCTACACTAGTTTAAACCAATAGGGTTGGGGTATGTGGGTATATTGGTACAGAGACTGGTTGCTATAACCTACTACATAGGCTGGTTTAGATTCAGCAAAGATGGTAGAAAATATTTAGTTGTTTTTATATAAGAGAATTGCAAGTCAATCTAAATCAATTTGTATAAAAAAAGCAGGTGGAAAACAAGACCCCTACCTATCATCATATAAAAAAATCAACTCTAAATGGATTAAAGACCTAAATGTAAAACCTCAAACTATAAGAACCTTAGAAAATGTAGGAGGCACCCTTATGGAAATTGGAACTGGAAGTCAACTCCTGATTAACACCTCAAATGCTCATGCCATAAGAGATAAGATTGACAAGTGGGACCTCATCAAACTGAAAAGCTTCTGCAAAGCAAAAGAAACTATCAAGAGAGTGGGGAGACAGCCCACTGAACAGGAAAAAATATTTGCCAACTGTATATCTAACAAAGGCCTAACATCTAGGATCTACAAGGAATTCAAATGTGCCAAAAGGAAAAAAAACAAACAGCCCCATTATAAAGTGGGCAAAAGATATGAATAGACACTTCTCAAAAGAAGACGTATGAGCAGCCAACAGATACATGAAAAAATGCTCAGTCTCACTAATCATCAAAGAAATGCAAATTAAAATCACACTGACATATCACCTAACTCCAGTCAGGATGGCCATCATCAATAACTCAAAAAACAACATATGCTGGAGAGGATGTAGGGAAATGGTACTACAATAATGCTGCAATAAACATGCGTGCAATAAACATGCGTGCAGGTATCTTTTTCATAGAGTGATTTGAGTTCATCCGGGTATATTCTCAGAAGGGGGATTGCTGGGTCATATGGAAGGTCAATTTTTAGATCTTTCAGGAATTGCCAAGAAACAAAGAACTGAGAACCACATGTTCTCACTCATAAGCAGACTCTGAACAATTATCATAATACTCTAAGAAAGGGATTGGCAGTAGCGGGAAACTGCCGGGGGTGGGGGGCCTACTTCATTAATAAGGGTAATTGATCTCAAAACAGGCAAAGTGAGGCCCAAACTTTACCTGTACAATGACCATTTGTATATCTACTCCTGAATTGTATCCCACATCCTCAAAATAAATAAATAAATAAAAATAAAGCAAGTGGGAATCATTCAGGTCCAGACTCTTTGAGGACTGTATCTAAGAATAGATCATATAGTGGTTTTGGTAGGAATACAGGTAGAAGGTAAAGAGGGTAAATGTCCAATTACCGGTTGAGGGAGTATCTCCATCAATTACAAGAAATAGGCAATGTGTGCAATGGACTTTGAGACAATACTACTTAGAAAAGCAAGCATGTCAAAATGTCTGGGTAACAATACCAGCTCAGATCACCACAAATGTATTTTAAGAGATGGTTCCATTCATCAGCTTATCCAGCTATACAGTCTCCCTGCACAATAACAAAATAATTCATTTGCCTTCATAAATTATGGAACTGAGAGCTTAATTTATATTAAACATTTTTATGTGAATGTGATAGTATGAAGGGTTCTATTGTAGGCTCTCAGCTGCTAGCAACTTGTAACTTGCACTGTTTTATGTTGCTTGGCAAAAACAAACAAGATACCTATCCAAATACTCAGGCTACTATCCTTCTTTGTTTGCATTTGTAGCATTAAACCTCTCTCTTCACATACTTTTGTAAATAGCTTGAAATTCATATCCCTATCATGATGCTCGCATTTGAAGATTTATACTTAAGGCTTTAAAGTACAACTAATTCCACAGATATTGCCAGAACAACCATTAAGAAATAAATTGTACCTATACCTGGAAAACCCAAGGAAATCTTTTAAAAACCTCCTTGCACTGATAAAGGACTTGGGAAGTCTCAGGGTATAAAATCAACATGCAAAAGACAATTGCATTTTTATACACTAACAACAAACAGGCAGAGAATCACATAAAAAGTACAATCCCATTCACAATAGTCACACACACACAAAATGAAATATCTTGGCATCTTCCTAACCAGAGAAAGGAAAGACCTTTAATAACAAAAACTACAAAGCAATGCTCAAAGAAATCAAAGAAGACACAAACAAATAGAAAAACATTCCATGCTCATGGACTAGAAAAATCAACATTGTTAAGATGTTCACCCACCCTATGGAGGATGGCGACCCAGTCTGCAGACACAATCCCAGGAGCAGGAGCTGCCATTTCTTCTCTTCCACTTCCCACTGCAACCAATAAAAGCTGTTCCTATCATTAAAAAAGATGACCATCCTAACCAAGGCAATCTACAGATTCAACACAATACTCATTAAATTATCATCATCATTCTTCTCAGACTTGGAAACAACACAGAAATTCATAAGGAAACAAAAAAAGGACTATAAATAGCCAAAAAAAACCTCAGCAAAAGAAACAAAGCAGGAGCTATCACACTCCCAGACTTTAAATCTTACTATAAGGCTACAATAATCAAAACTGCTTTGTACTGGTATAAGAACAGGGATATAAAACAATGGAACAGAACAGAGATTCCGGAAGCAAAACCTCAATTTCTCAATGAGCTAATCTTCAACAAAGCCGCCACCAACAACCAGCTGGGGAGAGGAGAACCTATTCAGTAAATGGTGCTGGGGAAACTGGTTGACTACATGCTGAAGAATGAAACAGGACCCCTATCTATCACCATACACAAAAATCAACTCCAAATGGATCAAAGACCTAAATTATAAGAATCTTAGGCTCTTTTTGTCTTAACCGCTGACATACCATCAGACTGAGGAAGACCCGGAAACTTCGAGGCCACGTGAGCCAAGGCCACAGTCACATCGGCAAGCACCTGGGAGGCCATGGTAATGTTGGTGGCATGCATCACCACAGGATCAACTTTGACAAATATCACCCAGGTTACTTCGGGAAAGTTGGTATGAGGCATTGCCACTTAAAGAGGAACCAGAGTTTCTGCCCAACTGTCAACCTTGATAAATTGTAGACTTTGGTCAGTGAGCAGATACAGGTGAATGCTGCTAAAAACAAGACTGGAAATGCTCCCATCATTGGTGTGGGTCGATCGGGCTACTACAAAATTCTGAGAAAGGAAAAGCTCCCAAAGAAGCCTGTCATGGTGAAGTCCAAATTCTTCAGTAGAAGAGCTGAGGAGAAGATTAAGTGTGTGAGGGGAGTCTGTGTCTTGGTGGCTTGAAGCCACAAGGAGGGAGGTTGATTAAATGCTAACAAATGCTTTATATATATATATAAAAAAGAATCTTAGAAAACGCAGGAGACACCTTTACGGAAATTGGAATAGGCAACCAATTCCTAATCAAAACCCCAGGTGCCCATAACATAAGAGATAAGATTGACAAGGAGGATCTCATCAAACTGAAAAGCTTCTGCAAAGCAAACAACAACAAAAAATCAATAGAGTGAGGAGACAGCCCAAAGAATGGGAAAAAATATTTTTTCAACTATATATCTGACAAAATGGCCTAATATCCAGGATCTACAAGGAACAAAAAATGTGCTGAAAGGAAAAAAACAAACAGCCTCATTAAAAATGGGGGGGGGCACACATCAACAAGGGTACCTACATAATGAACATTTGTATACCTAACTCTGAATTGTACCCCACATCTTTAAAATAAAAAAATTTTAAAAAAAATGGGCAAAGGACATGAATAGACACTTTTTCAAAAGAAGACATACAAGCAACCAACGGACACATGAAAAATGCTCAGTCTCAATAATCATCAGAGAAATGCAAATCAAAACCACATTGAGATACCACCTAGCTCCGGTAAGAATGGCCATCATTAATAAAAGAAAAAGCAACAGATGCTGGTAAGGATGCGGAGAAAAGGAATGCTTTTACACTGTTGGTGGGAGTGCAAACTAACTCAACCTCTATGGAAAACAGTATGGCAATTTCTAAAAGAACTAGAAATGACCTTCCATATGACCCAGCAATTCCCCTTCTGGGAATATACCCAGAGGAACTCAAATTATTCTACAAAAAAAATACCTGCACATGCATGTTTATTGCAGCACTATTCACAATAGCAAAACATGGAACCAACCATGCTGCCTATTGAAAGTGAACTGGATAAAAAAAATGTGGTACATATACATAGTGGAATATTACACAGCTATAAAGGACAAAATTATGGACTTTGCAGCAACTTGGATAAATTTAGAATCTATCTTACTCAGTGATCTACCACAGAAACAAAGAACTGAGTACCACATGTTCTCACTCGTAAGTGGACCCTGAACACCTATCACAATACTACAAAAAAGGGATTGACACTGCCCCAGTGGGGAGGGGGCACATAACATCAATAAGGGTGCCTGATCCTAATCCAGGAGAAGTAAGGTCCAGTGGGAGGCCCAAAACTTCACCTGTACCTAAACCACTTTATGTATGCAACCCTGACTTGTACCCCACAATTTTAACATAAAATAAAATAAATTGTAGTCCAAGAAGATTACTTCTTCTCCTCAAAAACAATAAGCAAAAAGAGAAAGTTTAGATATTTATCATGCTGCTAAATGTAACCGTAATTTGTAGATGATACAAGACAACCACAAAAATGAGGATATACTTAAATCTAGTCATTTACTTTGGTAGTAAGATCCTAATTCAAAAATAAACTCAGGCAAAATTTCATTTATTTTCTTGGATGAATTAATCATTTAGGAAATATTTATTGAGCACTACTACTATGTGCTAGGCACTATTTTTTAGATACTGAGGATGCAGTAGTAAATAAGGTAGATAGGGTCCCACCCTCAAGGAGCTTATAGTAGAGTGAGGTAGGCAATAAATAAATTGGCAAAGAAAATAATTTCTTCCTATGATAGTGCTATAAAATAACTAAAATGCGATTTTGAAATCACACATTTTTTTGTACATCAGAGTGGAGGAGAGCACAGTAACCACTTCAGATAGTATGGGTAAAAATGACCTGAGGAGATAACATTTTAACTGAAATTGGAAGAAAAGTAACCAACAGATTCAATAGAAACTACCTAAGAATTTTAAACAGGGAAATGACATGATTCTTAAGCATTTACCATGATTTTGGGGAAAATCTATCTGGGCTTAAGACCATTTTTTTCCCACTCATTTTTTTCTCTGAGTTTATAGTGTTCCTTCTTACCTCACTCTACTTTCTATCAGCACCCTAAATCCCAATTCTAGATGAACCTCACTGCCTGTCTTTGTACATTCACCCAGAGTTGTTGAATGTTGCTGTCAAAAAATCACACAACTGTGCAAATTGACACTAATACATTAATTATAGGCTATCAACATCAAACAGACCCTCAGTTCCCCAGATCATTCTAATGTTTTCCATATTCAGTTCTCTATCTTATTCCACAGGGCCTATTTCAAACACTCTACAGTACCCTCAAACCTCTAAGCCCTCCACCTCCTATCTCACTTGCAACAAACGACATTACCTCACACTTCATAGAGAAACAGAAGCCCCCCACATTCTGCTTCTTAAAACTTTTAACTTTTCTTTGGCCCCAGTTCTCCTTTTCATTTTCTTCTTGTTAAAGTAGAATAGACGCGGAGGCTGAGGTGAGTGGATTGCCTGAGTCCACAGGTTCGAGACCCACCTGGGCAACTTGGTGAGACCTCATCTCTACAATAAATCAAAAAACTAGCCGGGTGTGGTAGCGCGCGCCTGTATTTCCAGCTCCTTGGAAGGCTGAGGCAGAAGGATCGCTGGAGTCCAGCAGGTCGAGGCTGCAGTGTCTGGAAGCGGCCACTGCACTCCAGTCTGGGCGACAGAGTGAGACTCCAACTCAAAAAAAAAAAAAATAGAATAGATGTTTCCCTCCTGGCTAAGGATAATCCTTCCACCTCTGCTCTGAATTCCATCACCTTTCATCTTAACTCTTTGGATTATTTCCTCTCATATAGTAGTCAGCTTTCCTTATTTACTGGCTTTTTTCAACATTCTTCTCTGTAGGTTCTTATTCCTCTGCCTACCACTTTAATATTCCTCAAGATTCTGTCCTAAATTGCTTTCTCCTATTGTCCTCTTTCTCATACTCCCAAGGCTCCAATGACCATAAATAAATCTAGCCCAAACCCACATAACCAACCTCATCACCACTTGGATTTTCCACAGAGACTTAAATTTAATATGTCTAAAACCCAACTCTTTTTTTTACCCCCATTTATATATCTGCTCATTTATAGGTAGGGATCATTCTTGATGCTTCTTTTTCCTTATTTCCCTCATACAGTCACCCCATCAACTCTCTCTCATACCTAACCTCTTCTTTCCATTCTCCTTGCCACTAACCTAGTCCAGACAGTGATTATTATCACTTGCTTGGATTACTGCACTACTTTTCTAACTGGTATCCTTGACTCTGGTTTTGCTTCCCTCTATTCTCCTAACCTCACTTTCTAAAAGGAAAACTTGATAATATCAGTTTCTTGCTTAAAACCCCTTTCTCTTATAACCAAGTCCAAAATCCCTAAAGGGACTTGTATAACAGTTGCAAATGCCTGATCCTTCTCTAGCATTCTTTCATATCACTTCTCCCCTAAAACTCAATGCTCCAGCTTACCTAACATTTTTCAGTTCCCCCAAAACTCTATCTTTATCTTGCTTCCAAGGTCACCACACAAGGTATTTCTTCTCTTATAAAGTTTTCTCTCTTGCATCCCTTTCTCTGGCTAATGCAGACTAATTCTTCAAGATTTAGTTAAATGTCACTCTTTCGAGAAGCTATACCAAAACCCTAGATAAGGTTAATTCTCTCTCCTAAGTGCTTCCATTGTATCCTGCACTTTTACTACCATGGAACTTCTTATACCTTTGTAATTTTTTTTAACCATCAGTTTTCAGCCTTACCATCCCACCAGCATTAAACTATAAGGTCCATGTGGGCAAAGGCTTTGTCCTGCTCATGACTGTAATTGGGAAGTTATTCTATATTTCTATTTCCCTTACTGTTTATGTCCAATGTACAAACTCTTAAATATTTCTTAAATCCATCCCTCCTCCTCCACCCCTAATTTCACATCTCTAGTTAAGTTATTCATTATCTTTTGTGGAAACTATAGTAAGAGACTTAAAATTGGTCTTCTTGCCACCAGGCTCTTCCTCCTCAAATCCATTCTCCACAAAGGCACAAAGGCATGATTTATTTAAAACACTAATCTTACCTTTTATTCCCTAGCGTAAATGATATTCATGTTTAATCTTAGAATTAATAGAAGTATATTGAATTGTACACTTTAAATGGGTGAACTTCATGGCATATAAATTATATCTCAATAAAGATGTCAAAAATTAATAAGAATAATACAATATATTGTATATCTATGTTTTGAAATAAAAATCCTATGTACAATTTCTTGTCAGTTAAATTGCTAAGTATTTTTCTTGTGAATGGTCAAGTGAAATTGATGAAAGCTGTGCCTTGTTTACCTTGCAGCTTTGCATATTCTTATACCCAACATACAGAGGATATTCTCAACCCCAGGGGTTGCAAACCAAAGGCTTTGAGGATAACCCAAATTCCTTAGCATGTAAGAGACAGCCTTCAGTTCATGACACATACTGAATATCAATTATATGCCAAGTGCTGTGCTGTAATATAAAGGTGACAAAACATGTTTCAACTCTTGAGCAGCTAACGTCCTTCTCCATCAAATTATGGTCTCAACCCTTAATTCTCACTTCCCATAACTGCCCTATCACCTCTGACTGCTCTATGCTCCAATTACACTATCCTATTTAGCATACCTCCAAAACACTGTGTTCTTTACAGATACTGCTCTATGATACCATCCCCGCTCCCTCAGGCAATAAATCACTTCTCTGTGTTTCCAAAGAACTTTTCCAAAAAGTACTTGTCACATATTCCTTTATGAGTCTATCTTCTCTATTAGAGGGCAGCCTTAATAACTTGGGATAGTCATCTCTGTATTGCAAGCACCTGGAATGAAGCAATACCCAATAAAGTGCATGTTGAATGGATAGATAAATGGAGAGGTGAGTGAAAAAGCACTTATGGTTCAACTTCACTAAAATATATCATCTGCCCCCCCCAAATATTCTTACCCTAAATATTCCTAAGAAGGACCCTCTTAAGTCTCCTGGTATATTTCCTGTTACTATTCTCAAATGCAAAAGCACTTCTGTATTTATTCTTGGTTGCATGAACCTCTTTATTTTTTTCTTGAGTAACATATGATAATTTATAAATTATTACTATGATAGTATTTTTGTGTACATATTACTTTTTTTTTTTTGAGTCACTGTCTCACTTTCTCGCCCGGGCTGGAGTGCAGTGGCATGATGATCTCCACCGTAGCCTTGACCTGCTGGGCTCAGGCAATCCTTCTGCCTCAGGCTTCCAAGTAGCCAGAACTACAGGCACACGCCACCACACCTGGCTAATTTTTTGACTGATTGTGGGACAGGTCTCATCAATTTGCCCAGGCTGGTCTCTAACCCCTGGACTCAGGCAGTCCTCTCGCCTCTGCCTCCCAAAGTGCTGGGATTACAGGTGTGAGTCACCATGCCCAGCCCATGTTACTTTTTAAAGCTGACTTATCTGCAACCACATAGGCTATTCTGCCTTTTCTTTATCACAAGTTCATTTGCAATTGCAGAACCTTCTTTCCCTGTTGAACCTTTCAAGTTTCTCACTATAACATCACATTTTTCTTTTCTATGGTAAATAAATCTATATTCTATTATCATATCTTCCAACTCGTCAGAAAAATCTATAAAACTGCCTCATAACAATTTTTTCATCCTTCTTTTTACCAAGCTTTTACTCTCATATATATCAATTTCCATGACAGTGGATATATTGATATATAGCAGTTCCTATTCCTTCCTTCTTATGTTTCTTTTAAACAAGGTCCACTCCATCACTGTCATATTCTGACCATAAATAGATTAGCCAATATTGAGTGCTTCCTATAGTTCAATCAATTTGTATATATCATCTCATTTAATCCTCATGGCAACATTAGGAGGAAGGCATCATTATTATTAGATATTTTATACTTTATAGATAGGAAACAGATTTAGAGGGTTAAAGTACTCACCTGAGATTATACATACCTTTTTAGTATTCAGAATTAACTGTTTCCTATCTATAAAGTATAAAATATCTAAAATTCTAAAGCTGAACATGAATAATCCATTAACAGAGATAATTAAGACTTAAATAACCTTGAGTATTCATGTATAAAAATGTGGAATAAAGAGAAGTCATATAAATATGATAAAGTATACATTGAAGAAAAGTATTTTCACTCTATAGTGACTCAGAAAATATTATAAATCAAATGTTTTGATGTCTTCTATAATTAAGTGCTCCCTAATCTAAGCTCAAATAGGCTATGCTTAAATAGGTTTTTTTTCCTACAATAGCTCCAATCATATTAAACTTTAGTTAGTCATGTGGATGGCTTGAGATGACCACACTAGAGTGTCTCTTACTCACTTTTTTACCTCTAGCACCTAGAATTCATTAAGCACTTAATTTCTACAATGATACCTACTGGCTACCAGCTCAAAGTTATACCTTATAACTTTCAAGACCTCTAATCTAAGCTTATTTTATTATATCCCTTATATAATCCTCTGCTCCAGTTAAGAAAGAATGGTCATCTTATTAGCACCTCTCTGTTCTCTCTAAAAACAGACTAGCTCATTTTTATCTTTGTGATCACACTAAAATAACCCTTGTTTTCCTGTGTCTACTCAAATTCCATTCATCTCCCTTGATCAGTTTAAATCCCATTAGCTCCAAGGTATCTTTCTTGATTATTTCAAATTATAATGATTTAACCCTTTGCTAACTTGTCTGGCACTTATTATCTGTAGTACACAATCAAATAATTACATTCTGTCTGATTTATTAACTGTACTTAATAGTTTTAACTAATATCAGTGTATGAGGTTGATAACCAGAGAAACAGTATTACCAAGTGTTATGGAAAACAAGCTCTGGAGTTAGATCTGGGTTCAAATGATGACTTTGCCATTTAGCATCTATGAGTTTGGAGAAAGCTGCTTGACCTTTCAGTACTTCAGCTTCTTCCTATGCAAAATGGTGATAATAATCTATATTTCATATCATTATTGTGAGGATTAACTAAATATATGTAAAACACATAGACTAGTGCTTAACATATATTAAACACTAGTAACTTCTACTTATGAGAAGATGGAGATGTACTTTTTCCTATTCTTCCCATGAAATATATTTTTAAAACCCTGAATATTATACATAAAACAAATGTAAGAAGACTCTGAAAGGTGGAGAGCAGAAGGCAGAAGGCAGAAAGTCAGAACCCAAGCAATGACAAAGTAGTGAGTTCCCTGGGTTTTCTTTTTGCCTCATATAGCTCGGGCTTGGAGCTGAAGATTGCAACCCAGAAATGCCAAAAGATACAAGCAAAAAAAAAAGAGCGCCAACAAAAGCCTGCTCTCTCTAGCCAAAGGATCAGGAAAAGGACAGCCTAGTAAAGCAAAACACTTTTAGACAACAACAGCTCTACTCTAAACAAACAGCAGAGAGCACCATAACCATACTCCCACAATGCCAGCAAAGGCTGAGTGGGGAGCCTTCCACATCTGTCATTCTGTAACAAGGTGCTCTCGGTGCCCTCCTCTCCCCGCTGGAGTGGTGTCTGATGAAGCCAAGTAAAGAATCAGGACTTTCACAACCCAGTGATAATGAGGCTACCACCCTTCTGCCCAGGTGTCAGTACAGGCCATGCAAGGAGCAGTAATGGAGGATTCTTTTTTTTTTTTGAGTTGGAGTTTCACTCTGTCACCCAGACTGGAGTGCAGCGGCTGCTCCCGGCCACTGCAGCCTCGACCTGCTGGACTCTGGCGATCCTTCCACGTCAGCCTTCCAAGTAGCTGGAACCACAGGCGCGCGCTACCACGCCCGGCTAATTTTTGATTTATTGTAGAGATGAGGTCTCACCAAGTTGCCCAGGCGGTCTCGTACCAGTGAGCTCAGGCAATCCACTCACCTCAGTCTCCCAAAGGCACGGGATTATAGGCTGAGCCACCGAGCCCGGCTAT
>CAUYQG010195423.1:0-24972 GCA_963574415.1 Tarsius wallacei
TTCGAGTTGGAGTCTCACTCTGTCACCCAGGCTGGAGTACAACAGCATGCTCACGGCCATCCCAGCCTTGACCTGCTGGGCTCCGGCGATCCTTCCGCCTCAGCCTTCCAAGTAGCTGAAACTACAGGCACGTGCTACCACTCCTGGCTAATTTTTTATTTATTGTGAAGATGAGGTCTTGCCAAGTTGCCTGGGCTGGTCTCGAACCTGCAGGCTCAGGCAATCCACTCGCCTCAGCCTCCCAAAGTGTTGGAAATACAGGCTGAGGCGGAAGGATCGCCGGAGCCCAGCAGGTCAAGGCTGGGATGGCCGTGAGCATGCTGTTGTACTCCAGCCTGGGTGACAGAGTGAGACTCCAACTCGAAGAAAAAAAAAAAGACACTCTTTAATCATATTGGTTGTTTCAGTGAAAATCAGCAATGATAAAAGTTGAGAGGAAAAATAAATCACTTCAAACTGAGAATTGAGGAGCCACACCTAAAATGGGAGGTGCCTGGATAGAAGAGTTAGGGTTTGGCGATGGATTGGAGAAGGGAGGACCTTGAAGGAAGAGCATGAACCAGAAGTGTGGTTGGGAAAATACCCTTTATCTGCATCCAACTGGCTGCTTCCTGCCATTACATCAAATTGCTGCTCTTCAGGGGATCAGTTCATAAACGTTGACCTTTTCATTGCTTCTTCCACTACAGGATTTATGACCAGAGGAAAATTGATGAGAATGAGAACAATGGAGTACTCAAGAAATTCTGTCCTCATCACCTGGTAAGATTCATGAAGGGCCAGTTACTCCAGGCTTCCCTCCCTCAACCCCAAGGCTGCACCTGAACTTGTTGGTATGGTGAGAAGAGCTTGGACTTTCAAGCCAGTCATCTGGATTTGAATCCTGGCTTTACCACTTACCAGTTTTGTGATCCTGGGCAGTCACTTCACCTCTGTTAGCCTCTATTTTTATATTGGCAAAATAGAGATAAATTAACTGCCTTGAACCTTGATGGTGAGGCCTAATGAGACAGTGTATATAAAATGGCTAGCACACAGAAGACAACCGAAGGAAGGCCCTGAGACACTCCCCCATAGGTGGTCACGTTTCATTGGCTGTATCCTGTCTCTGTCAGTCTGTTTCACTCTCTCAATCTCTGGGAGAAGATACAGGGGAGTTTGAAGGAAACCTATTTCCTTAAGATGGTATAATAAATGGGGGGGGTGGGGCATCAGTCAGTATCTGCTCCTTATTGCAGGTGAACAGTGAGTCCAAAGCAAACATCACCTGTCTTGTGTACAGCCACGACGGCACAGGTACGTGAGCAGGGCCCAGCTCCTAGGCTGGCATGCCCCCTCTGTCTAGAGAGCTGCTGAACCAGTGAGGCATGTGCCCTCCAGTGCTCACCACTGTGCTATAGCTCCAAGTGGAGCAGCTGGGGAGTAGCAGCTGATGGTGAGCACGTAGCGGGAGGACACAGCAGAGGACCCTTGGAGATGCTAGGCACCATTTGCAGAATGCTGCAGATGATGTTTGGCAAGGCCTGTCCTGAAGCCCAGGCTACTTGCCTGATCAAGTTCTTATGCCTTTGGCTCATTGCTGAGTTAATGGGTATGATCTTTTTGAGCATTCTGCTACCCCTGGGTTGGCAGTGTGTTCCTAGTCTACCCTGTACAGTCTGACTTGCCTGCTGTTCCAACTAAGTAAGATGGGTGCTTTACCTGGGTATTTGGAGGGGGCACTACTGGCAAGAAGCCCCACCCCAACCCCCATCTCCTGGTCCCTGCTCTTTTCAGCCTTTGCCTTCACTGCTATGTTCTTGTTCTTGGCAGAACTCCTGGCCAGTTATAATGATGAAGACATTTACCTCTTCAACTCGTCTCACAGTGATGGGGCCCAGTATGTTAAGAGATACAAGGGCCACAGAAATAATGCCACAGGTGAGACTGCCTCTATAGGTTTCTGTGGCCCAAATCTGTACAGCATCATTTGGGATGTACAGATGGGAACTACCTAAGGAGTAGGCAGCCTATGTTGCCATGGGCAGTGAGAGGTTGTCCTGAATTAGGCTGAAGTTTTCATGTTTTTTCTACTATGTTAGAAGAGAGAGGGCTTGCCAGGCACAGTGGCTCACACCGTGATCCCAGCACTTTGGGAGGCAGAGGCAAGAGGATTGCCCGAGTTCAGGGGTTTGAGACCAGCCTGGGCAACTTGGGAAGACCTTGTCTCTACAATTAAAAAAAAAAAAAAAAGCAATACCTGTGGGTTCTAGTTACTTGGAAAACTGAGGCAGAAGGATCACCTGAACCCAGCAGGTTGAGGCTGCGGTGTCCATGAGTGTGCCACTGCATTCCAGCCTGGGCACAGAGTGAGACTACAACTCAAAAAAAAAAAGAAAAAAGAGAGGACTCAAGAGCATCTCACCACTGCAGTGACATTGCTTCTGTTTGGTTTGAGCATAAGGAGACTAGTCTGATTTTTATTATTATTATTTCAGGTAATTTCACTAATAGCTTGTTGGGGAGTCAGTGGTACTGAATTGCCTAAAATGGGAAGTAAATGCCTCTAGGGAGGGAAGAGTAAATGATTCTTTTGAATGAGGCAGAGGGAAAGGAATGGTGATAATATCTAGCACAAGATTGCTATAAAGATTGACCCTTTTTGTTCCATGTCCATGGTTCCCAAATTGTGGGGCACACTGGTGTCAGCTGGCAGTTTTTGAAAAATAAGACTACCTGGCCTTAACCCCATACTTTTTTTTTTTTTTAAGTTGGAGTCTCACTCTGTTGCCAGGCTGGGATGCAGTGACATGTTCACGGCCACCACAGCCTCGACCTGCTGGGCTCAGGTGATCCTGCTGCCTCAGCCTTCCAAGTAGCTGGAACTACAGGCACGTGCCTACCACACCCAGCTAGTTTTTTGATTTATTGTAGAGACGAGGTCTCACTAAGTTGCCCAAGTTGGTCTCAAACCCCTGGACTCAGGCAATCCTCTCGCCTCCACCTCCCAAAGTGCTGGGAATACAGGTGTGAGCCACTGTGCTTGGCTAACCCCATACATTCTGATTTAATTGGTATGGGGTGTGACTTCAGCATTGAACTTTTTAAAAATTACCCGTGTGATTCTAATGTACAGAAAAATTGGAGAGTCACCGCTCTTTGTTGTTGTTATGACTCCTAACAGATATCTGTCATAATTTTGACTTAGAGACAGCAGTTAGCGGTTAGTTTTCCTTTTTTTCTTGAGCTGGTGAGAAGGGAGGGAAAAATTTGTTCTTGGATCTCAACTCCACAGATAGACAAAAAGAAGGGTGCCAGTCTGATAGCCAGTACTAAACTGGCTGTGGTACTTGGAACTCTGGGCTTCTTTTACTCATTACAGAGAGTTGAAGCCCATTCATCATTCAGAGTCCTGTTAGCAAGCACAGCCCACTTGCTTCTCTTGTTTTTGAGTCGAGGTTGTTTTTGAGTTGAGGCATGCTCGCAGCTTACTGCAGCCTCCACCTCCTGGGCTCAGCTGATCCTTCCGTATCAGCCTCCAGAGTAGCAAGGACTACAGGCCTGGCTAATTTTTTGATTTTTTTGTAGAGATGAGGTCTTGCAATATTGCTGAGGCTGATCGCAAACTTCTGGGCTCAAGCAGTCCTCCCACCTTGGCCTCCCAAAGTGCTGGGATTATAGGCAAAAGCCACTGTGCCTGGCCATCTCACTTGCTTCATATAGGCAATTGTGGCATATACATTCATCAGTCTCATATCAACCATTGACCCAAGAAACATTGACAGGGTACCAATGAAGTATACATATCGAGGCTAATCCTAGGGCATAGGACTGTGCTGTCTAGGAGTGGGCAGAGCTGGGGTGATTCAGGCGGGACAGGTAAGGCATTAGAGGCCTGTGGTTGCCTGATAGGTATTGACTAATGAGACTGAGGCTGTTGCTACGGGACTGCAGACGCTCTGCCTTGTGGAGCTCTTGGGGAGAAAATCAATAGTCTTTGGGACTGGCGTGGTTTTTATAGCTATATATTATACCTGCATAATCTCTTGATTTGTTTTGTGAAAATGAAAAGAATTATTTGGTTCTCAGCTGATTTATAGTTTATGAATAACTAAATTCCTTGTGAGATAAATATAAATAGACCTGATGACAGCCCTCATGTGGTTTGTTCTCTCATGTATCATTTCAGTAAAAGGTGTTAATTTCTATGGCCCCAAGAGTGAGTTTGTGGTGAGCGGTAGTGACTGCGGGCACATCTTCCTCTGGGAGAAATCTTCCTGCCAGATTATTCAGTTTATGGAGGGAGACAAGGGAGGCGTGGTGAGTATGGTGCCCTGGGCTGGCTGGCTCCTAGTCTCTCCAGTCACTAAGGTAGGTTTTAGCATGGCCACTGAATTCTTACTGTAACCACATGATATTATATCTTAAAGATCCAGCCAGCTCAATTAAAAGACAGTGTAGCCTGGGGGTGCTGAGATTTTGTTGTAATATTTTCTTCCTTTTCTTGTCTTCAGTCTCTCTAAGGCATGGTTTATTGAGACGAGAAAGAGATCTTAGGGAAGAGCATCTGTCCTTAACTAACTTACCTCTAAGCATGGACCTTTTCTAAAAGCAAAAGCATTAGAGTTCAGAGCACAGCCTCCTCCATGATGCTGAAGGTATTTGTAAGGGCGAGCAGCCTGCTTGCCTATAACCCGTGATCTGCCTGTGCTTTGAGTTCTGCAAACAACCTCTGTGGAGAGAGGGCAAAAAGAAGAGTGAGAATTGAGTTAGGGAATAAAAAGTGGTCAACTTTTAAGATGTATCTGGTTAACCTTATCATCTTTTTTTTCTTTTTTGAGACCCAGAGTTAGGAAAGAGTTCAGTGGCTTTCTGTTATAAGGGTTTTGGACCACAGAAGAGGAAAGAGACGGTTTGGAAGACTAGATTGTACTGATTACCCAAGGTTTCTGAGGAGTGATGAGGCAGCTCGGTCTCTTTCTTTTCCTTCCTTCTCAGTCAAACATGGGGAACTTCAGAGAGCCTAGCCATCTCTTGATGAAGCTTATTTAGAGTGACTTTAGAATTTAGAATGGTTCCTTACAATCAAGATCCCATTCCTTCTTGTGCTTTTATTGCCCTGGTATGAGAGTATTTCAGATTTTCTTCTGGTTTCCTCTAAATTTTAGGGGCCTGAGACCACTATAGGTCTAGGGCTACTTTGGCCTGAGTATAAAAGGAGAGGAGTCTAGAAGTTCAAGGTGTGGCTCACTCTTGCCTGCTTCATTTTTTACTCTTCCATAGGTCCCCTTCTGTCATCTGAGTGGACATACCCACAACACTGGAGTCTTAATGCGAATCCTGCCATAGGCATGTAGTCAGAAAGAAGTCAAAAGGGACCAGTGAATCCTTCCTTGATCATAAACTATTGTCTTGCATTCTGTTCCAGAAAGATGTGGGGCTGAATGCCCACTCTGCAGGCCAGTTTGCTTTCAGCTCAGCCAATACGAAGATTTGAATTTTTTTTTCTCTGAGTCGCCCAGGCTGGAGTGCAGTGGCACACTCACAGCCACCCCAGCACCGATTTGCTAGGCTCCGGCGATCCTTCCGCCTCAGCCTTCCAAGTAGCCAGAACTAAAGGCGTGTGCTACCACTCTCGGCTAATTTTTCATTTATTGTAGAGATGTCGCCTCACGAAGTTGCCCGGGCTGGTCTTGAACCCGCGGGCTCAGGCAATCCACTTGCCTCGGCCTCCCAAAGTGCTGGGATTATAGGCTGAGCCACCGAACCTGGCCAAGATTTGATGATTAATTCAGGTACTCAAGTGGCAAGCACATCTACTTGGGATGGGCAGGCCTCAGACCTGAGTTTTAGGGTCCTAAGAGTAAGAGAATAGAACAAGAGATACAGAGACCACCCTCTGAAGTGAGTTTTCTTACTTGTTCTTGCCTCTGTGTCAGCTGAATGATCCATGTGGTCTTCACTTGGCTCCCTCTTTTTTTTATCCTAACCTTTCAACCATGGTAGTCACCAGGCACCAGCTTCATGGTAGACTTACAGCACATATCATAAAGTAGAATGTTAGAACCAGAAGAGACCGTAGAGGTTATCGTCTGTCTTATTCAGGTCTCCTGACTCTCTTTTGGGGTCTTGTCTTTGTTCCCATTCAGCTTCACAGGGAAAAGGGTGGAGGATAATGTCAGAGGACATCTCCTTAGTCCCTTAAGAGCACTTTGATGCTTGATTCCATTCTCTACATTCCCCCAGCCCAGTTATCGAGGCCAGAGCTCTTTTCTCTGCTCAGGCAATATTGACAGGTTAAGTCCTGGCATTCAGACAGGTCTGGTGAAGTGCCCAGGTACCCTGACCCAGAAGTCCTCTGTCGGCTCCCTCTGCAGGCTCCAACTCAGGTACTGTATGTAATCTATTCTCTTGTCCCCTACCATTGGCTTTGTTCTTTAGTCTTCAGTTCCAAGGAATTGTTCTCTGGGCTTTTTCATTTTGCTGACTTATTCAAGCAGAGCTGGCCTGGAGTACAGGTCTATAGCAAGGGTTTATCAGAAGATGGATGAGTAAGTTCAGGCTTGTGTGTGAGTTCTCACATATCTTTTGATAGTATTGCCAGGCAATGGAGTTTCTTTCTAGTGCCTCCCATGCTCCAAATGCTCTGCCTAAAAGAGCCGAATATAAACTCCGCAATAAGCTGATGTGTGGAATGGGGGAAGGAAGGAAAGAATGGACTTTCCATTTCACTCTTAGCTTCAGGCTTAGCTTCCATTTTCTCTGGGCATGTGTTTGTTTATTTGTAAAAAGGAAGTCAAAAAAGGCTGGAGGTCTGTAGGTCAACTCTATTTTCCATGCCTGCCCTTGGCTTCTCCTTAGCTGTTTTCTGCCTTGTGCAGGCGAGGCAGGGAGGTTGGGCCAGAGAGAACTAAAAGAGGCTTTTTGCCAGGGTTTGTTTTCTTAGACTGTAGGGCAGCTGCAAGATGGAGTGCCTTTCCTATGTGTTCCTCATTTGACTAAAAGCCTGAAAATGCTTTAGCAGCTAGATCTGGGACTAGCTCTTCCGGTCAGGATGGGAACTGCCCTGCCCTGCCCTGCCCTGCCCGGGACGTTCATGTTTCTCAATCAGGCAGCAGGGGGCATAGGTGCTTTTGGATAAAAGGAAGCTGCCTAAGCCAGAAGGTCTGTCTGCCGTAGTTCATTTCTTCTGTTCAGTGAATGTCCCCAGAGGGTGGCTAAGATTGAGGCTGCGGGGCCCCAGGAAGCTGCCTGGTTGTCCTAGGCTGCCTTGTAGCTGAACTTACCTTGCTCTCAGGCAGGTAGCAGGACGTTGGCCCTCAGGATATGCAGGCTTCTCTGAAGCAGACATGAACCTCCATCACCCCACCCTCCTTTAAAGGCTCAGCCTCCTCCTCCCAGCCTATGCCCCTCTCCAGTTCTAGTAAACAGTGCCAAGTAAATGTAATTGTTCTCCAACTCTTCTCTGGGGGCTCAGTAGCAGCTGCTGCTTCCTTCATCTTAAAAAATTTATTTGCCATTTGGTGAAAGCCACTGAAATGGTTTTTTCCCAGCCTTGGGCAAGTTGGAGCTTTGGCATCTGGAGTAAATGAGGTCATCTAGATCTCATTGCCTTCTTGTGAAATCGGCAGCAAACTTGGCCAGTCACTTGCCCACTCCTAGGGCTGTCCCTGAGGATGAAGCCACCCCTGACCTATATATAGAAATGATAGATGTGCCTGGTCTTACACCCAGTCTGTGTCTGATGGGTTCCTCTGCCCCCAAGGCCATGGGGTCTGGGCACAGGATGGGTGGGCTTCCTTTCGAGCAGTTGCCTCAGCCCTGATCAAGGGCAGTTATTAGCTCAAGTTGAGTAGTGGTCTTTAAATTCTGCTCCCACCTACCCCTGTCTGTGTTTGCCTTTCCACCTGACCAGGTGAACTGTCTGGAGCCCCACCCTCACCTGCCTGTGCTGGCAACCAGCGGCCTAGACCATGATGTGAAAATCTGGGCACCCACAGCTGAAGCTTCCACTGAGCTGACAGGGCTGAAGGATGTAAGTGGCTGACTGGAGTTCTCTTCTTTCTTCTCGTCCACATATTGTGATTCTTCGTTTTCTTAGGAAGGAATAACTTGCTGCCCAGTTCTTTAAAGGCTCTGCTCTAATACCCTCCTCCACATTCCTGTCTGCCTCAGTAGGGTCAGTCCTGCTCCAGTGGCAGCTGTGAAGTGCCACTAGTTGGTAGTGGAATTGGGTAAGAGCATCTTCAGGAGGAATTACTCTAAATCCTCCTACCTTCTAAGTGGCTGAACCTGGGGCATCCTTTCCTAATCTAACCTGGCTGTACTTCATCTTAACGGGAAGCTTTTATTAGGATAGAATACCAGCCTTCTTTATTCATTGCTGCCTCTGCCCCCAACACTTTTGGGTTCCAGGTGATTAAGAAAAACAAGCGGGAGCGGGATGAAGATAGCTTGCACCACACTGACCTGTTTGATAGCCACATGCTCTGGTTCCTCATGCACCACCTGAGACAGAGACGCCATCACCGGGTAAGCAGGGGTTGGAGTGAGCTCCCAAGGGCAGTGACCCTCCCAAGAGGGCTAAAAACTTTCAGAGTAGTGACTTTAGGAGGAATCAGGTGGTCTTGGTTGGGTTTCCTATCCATTGTCTCCTGTTCCCATGAGAGCCCTGATAAAGCCTTGGAAGAGCCACCCACAGAAAAGGGTGGTACCTGCTCGTTCTCCTTCTCCATACATGGATGGTGCCCTCTTCATGAAGGCAAAGGCAGGAGGTGGGAAGGAGTAGGGAAGAACTAAGCTCAGGGTGACCTTCCGTTTTTCCTTGCATGCCAGAAGAGGCCTAGGGCAGGGGTTGGCAAACTGGCAGTTGGCCTTTTGCTGGTTCTTGTAAGTAATGTTTTATTGGAACATAGCTTCACCCATTGTGTATCATCTGTGGCTGCTTCATGCCACAGTGGCAGAGTTGAGTAGCTGCAGCAGAGACCATATGGTCCACAATATTTATTATTGATTTCCTGGTTTTTCAGAAAAATTCTGCTGATCCCTGGCCTAAAGCATCTGAATTCTAGCTAAGACTTAACAGGCTTGTCCTTGTTCCATTCGGGAAAGTTACTAACAAGCCTTTCCCATTCCACAGCGCTGGCGAGAACCTGGGGTTGGGACCACAGACGCGGACTCCGATGAGTCTCCCAGCTCCTCAGACACCTCGGACGAGGAGGAGGGCCCTGACCGGGTGCAGTGCATGCCATCCTGAGGCCTCGCACCTAGGTGGGGCGGGCTGGGGCTGCCAACCCAGTCCTGCCTGGGCAACCCGTTCCCATCCCAGGCTCTTACTTTCAGCAGAAACGCACTTTGGACTTTTTGCTTTAGATAAAAGAAAGACATCCCAGGAGAAGGACAAACCAGAGGAGAATGAACCAACAGAGAGTCCCTAGGATGGGAGTGGAGCCCTGGAGTAGGGTTCCGTGGGGACGTGCATAGGACTCCGCAGAATTAGCCTCTCCCCAAGGCCTCTTTCTGAGGGGAGAAGGGAGCCTATTTTGTTAACTGGTTTGGGATAGGGAATGGTTTTCTTTGTCTTTAACCTCCCTTGTTTCTTGGGCAGAGGGGTGGGGGGAGCAACTGGCTATTCAGTACCAAGGGCCAGAGTTGGGGGCAGGAGCGCCACTCTCTCTTTGGTTTAGGTTTTGGACTTTTTCTTTGTTTTTTTAAAAGTCTATGACAGTTCCACTGTTCCCCCTTTTCACCCCAGCCCCCAGCAACCCCATCCCAGGATCCTGATTTTCTGGGAAGTCCTCGGAGCCCCTGACCATCCCACACTCTTTGCTTTCCACCTCATTCATTCTCTGTACTTATCACAGTGTTTTGCACTTGATTGTGTATCCTTCACTCTCTCCTCTTCATCCCATCACCCCTAAGTAGGTCAGGTGAGGGAGGATGGGGAGAGGAGGGAGAAGGGGCAGAGGTGGAGAAAGAATAGGAAGGATGTTACCTCTTTTTTTTTAAAGTTTTTGGTGGCAGCAATCTCCCTGTCCTATCACTGTTAGAGGCCTAATTTTATATCTATAAATATATTAAAAAGCAAGTCAAACTTGGATGTATCAAGGTAAAATTATTGTCAAAGTTTAAATACCTATATATTCTCTATGAATGCAATAAAGGGACTTAAAGGAAGAGTGAGCAAGAGTAATGATGTGGAAGTGACACCTGGGGTCAGCTTACCCTCTGTATATGTGGCCATTAGAGATGGCGCTTACCCCTTAGGTTTTAGGAGGCTCAAGAATGCAAGAATCCTCAGTTCTGCCCTTCCTGTTTCCCTAACTTGGTGTGGAGGTTGGGAAAAACAGGAAATTCCTCTCAACTCTGCCTGAGATCTACCTCTCCTTAAGTCTTGTGGGGCTTACCAGAATGACTTTTCCAACCCAGGGCTGGCCTGTCTTTAAAACCTGACTGGACTCTGACTTTAGGAAGGGTGCCACCACTGCAGACTCGCTCTTCTGGTCTGTGTGTGACAGATGACACATAGACACGCACGTGCACACTCTTAACCTTTAGCTGCTGGACTCTTTAAGCCATCCACATCCACGCCAGCTAAAGAGTGAAGGGAAGGACTTCCTGGGATTGACTTACAGACCTAGTCCACCTCTTAATAATTTAGGATTGAGGAGCAAGTCAGTTTTCTAAGGACTGATCACAATGGCTGGATCCTTGTCTTATCACTGGTCACTGAAAAGTCCCTGTGGAAATCTTGCCCTTGAATGCTTTTGCTGCTTTTTTTTTTTTTTCCCCCGCCCCAATTTCCACAAAATCCAATCAGGAAATCTGCATCCTGGGACAGTCAGATTCTACTAAACCAGGCCAGGAAGGAGGGGAAGAGTGAGAGGATGGAGTCCCCAGACACTCCTTCCTCATGCCCCTTTCCTTGCAGTGCTCAGACCAGATGTCGCTGCTGCACCCGCTCCCTGAGGTAGGGAATGTGTGGTGACCAAGTGGTCTGTGTTCCTCTTGCTTAGTGGGGCGATGGGGTGGGCTGAAAAACATGGACTCTGGAATTTGTTGTATTTTCTCTAAGTAAAGCTTCCCCCCCCACCCCCAACTGCTGCTTTGTGTGGTATGTGGTACATTCATTCATGATGGCCTGTTTTTGCTCCTTCCAATGTAAATGCTAGCCCTTCCCTCAAATTGCCCATGTTACAGTGTTAGGAAGTCCAGTCCATATCTGTGTTTCCAGTGCTTGAGCTGGCGGGAGACTACTGTAAGTAAAAGAGGCTCCACTTGGCTCAGTGATATTTAGGAGATGGGAGTGGGGTGGGGGCATTTTCCTAGCCCCATTCCAGGCTGCAGTGAGGGATGTGGGGGTAAATATTGCTTCTCCCCCCTCCCAGTGATCCAGAGGCTCCAAATTCTTGATCACTCACAGAAATTTTAAAATCATTTAGGTACAGTACAGTCAATCACCTTTATTCCAGGGTTAGGACAAGGCCGTGCACACTGCAGACAGAGGAGCACAGGAAAGAGACCATCTCACAGCTACAAGGGGTGGGTGGGCCGGTTAGTCTTTCTAGATTATTTTGCCTTACAGAGAAACTACTACACTCTGCTGAAAATGACCCTGTCTCTCTTCTCCCATTTCTTCCATAAGGAAGACTCCATGTTCCCTTCCTCGCTCTCATGACATATCCCAAATGAAAGGACGAGTCATGCTCATTTCCCCCCTTCCAATTGAACAAGTATCTCTCTTCTTAAGGGAGAGCCAGACAAGGCTGGGGAGACTCGGGAAGGTCCTTTAAGGCAAAACCATGGAGTCCTCAAGGTGTGTGTGTTAAGGCAGGTGTCCGCAGCAGTGGCCAGAGGGGATGGGCAGGCTGGGCTGGGCTAGGCTAGGAGTCAAGGGTACTCTCTAACTAGTCTGGCTTCTCCCTTCTCCCAACAGCCAACTCTCTCCTCCCACCAAAGTTTTGCTTCTACATCCTAAAAGCTCCTAGCTTCAACTTTCTCTAGTCTTTGAGATTGCATGCGAATTAATGTTTTTTTAAAGAGCTTTCTTTTTTGCTTGGACTATGCAGCAATTTGACTCTGCCACTCCCTTCACTGTGGCATTCCCTTCCCACCCCCACTCTGGCCTAGACAATAAGTTAATGCTAGACACCACAAAAGAGGGCAGACATGGCAGTGCGGGTTTAATATACATATATGTAGAATATATATGTACACACAGTTAGCACGGTCGGAGTGGGGAGTGGCATCTTGGGATAGGCAGGAGGCTGGGGTCACTCACTGTACTCTAGTGATTTGGCTAGGAGGCATCCACAAGCCCAAGGGGCCAGGATATCAAGTGAGAAAGGTTACTAAGTCCCCTCCTAGACCAGACTGGGGTGGGGATCAGTGCAAAGGAAAACACTAGTTAATTTCCTTCTGGCGTGAGGTGTTCTTGACCAAGGAGAAAGGGAAGGTTGCCTGCAATAACCACGCTGGGACCCTGTAGGTGGGGTCAGGATTGGGGTTAAAACCTAAGGATCTCATTTGCCAACCTCCATAGGTTCAAAGTCCGTATGTGCAACAGTCTGAGTAGGAATAAAGAAGTGGAAAAGGGGGCTCCCCTGCCTCTGCCCTCATCCCCATCTCGGGCTCAGTGGTGCGTGTTCCCAGCAGAATCTCCAGAGCACAAATGGGCAGGGGCATGGCTGCTCCATGGAATTTAGCCTTAGGGGCTACAAAAGGATCCAGTGGTCTCTCATTAGATGCCTGGCCCATACCTCTATCCTGGGCCCATGAGGGGAGCAAAAAAAGGACCTGCTGGCACCCCAGCCCTCCAACCAAAGGAACAGCAGGAAACTTGACCTTGAGCCAGTCCAGCATGGCAGGACAAACACTGAACTCTGGCTTTTCTCTGCCCCTTCCAGGTGGGGGCTGGGTAGCCTCTTCACCTTCCCTCCCCTCTCTCTGCTTTTCCTCAGATCCACCCACCTCTTCCCTACCTCACCCCCACCTCAGCTCCTCGTGTGAGAAAATGCAGGTCCTTCTGCTTCCACACTTTAAAGATGTGGGGGGAACATGGAGCACAGAGAAGTAGTAGGAATGTGCCGATTTCCACTTGCATAGAAACAGCCTCTACCTCCCTCTAGAGTGGGGAAACTATGCTCCCTCCCCCAGCCCTTGACTCCCATCCCCTCACAAGGAGGAACTAGATGAGCTAGACATATAGACAGACAGCCAGAGCGTGCGCACACGCACACACACGCGCACAGAAAGGGGGTTAGGACCAGGTTAGTAAGTGGGTAGGTGGGGGTTGCCCTTGCCCCCTCCCATGGAGGATGGGGGAAGGGAGTGGTCCGATGAAGGTCCAACCTTCCTCCTCTTCCTCCCCCTTGCTCAGGCCTTCTTCGGTGGGGGAGCCAATTTGATGATCTCTTCCTCAGAGGGCTGCCGGATAATGTCTGGGGGCAAAAAGGAATGTGTGTCCAGGGACAGAAGTCATGGGAGATGCCAGGCAGGTCCATCGAGCATCAGCCTCCACGCTCCCCAAATTCGAGTATTCCAAGAATAATCGGTAGGAGGGAGCAGAGGTACAGCTATGTTAAAGGCATCGCCTCTTACCTTTGTACTTCTTGGCACTGGGGATACGGGTTAGCTTGGTGTCCAGCTCATCCTCCTCAGAGATCTTCAGCACACGGGTTCTGTAGTCAACCACCATAGTGAGTAGGTCAGGACGGCGGGAGATCTCAAAGATGTGCTCAATGTAGGAGAGGTTGTCTGGAGGAAGGCAGCAGACAGGGAGGTCAGAGCGAGGCCGTAGAGGTCAGCTTCCCTCACTCTACCAGACTAGTTCCAGAACCAAGGCTGAGTTGCTCACACTGATTCCTGGAGGGGATAACACTGGAAGAAGAGGGGCAACCAAGCCGGGAAAGAAGGCTAAGGTACCCAGTACAGAGGACTGTTCCCAAGAAGGACAGAGAGCTGGTCAGGGAAGTTTCCAGATTGTGGATTTCAGAATGAGGAATTTAGGTTAAAACCAGGTCTCATATTGGGAGGAAGGGACAATAGAAAATCAGCCTGTCCTTTTCCACTTTCCCACCAAGTAAGTATCAGAAAGAATCTGCTGACAGTGCATGTCGGACTGGGGGTATGGAATCTCTAGACAGCCTAGGAAAGATTCTGAACCTAGTGAGCAAGGTCATTCTGAATGGGAGAATGCCCGCACTCCACCAAAAGGGTGACCTGGCGAGTTCCAGGAGATTATAGATGCCCTTAGACCTTCCCTGGCTCCTCCCCTCTGACTGTTGCAACAGTCTGACCATAGCATGCTATCCACACTATAGTCAGAATTCTCTATCTGCAGAGCCCTGAGTTCACACACCTATCAAACACCCTATCACTCAAAGGCCCTCTACAACATCGTCTTAACTTACCTTCCCAGCTACTTCTAAACATACCCTGTGTCACAGCCAAGCCAAGTAGGGCTCCTTGCTTTTCCAAGCACACCCGATTCTCTCCCACTTCTGCAAGAGTGTTCCTCTGCCTGGCATGCCCTCCTTTGGATCCTTGGATCCTGCCTTAAAAATCCCACTCGCCTTTCAGGACTATCTTAATCGTGAATTCTTCCCTGAAGCCTTTGGCTGCACGGAACTGATCTAGTCTGGATCCCCCTACCCGCAGTAATCTCTAACAGCGAATAAGAATATGTTAGAACTGGTGGTTTTATTTTACATTTGACCACTTGTATAGGTGCTTAATAAAGATTAGTTTGTTAATATTACTCTTACCAGTTCTCCACTCAGGTATTCTTATATCTTTATCGCCTACAATTCTTTCCATTTTTACCCAATCAAAATTGTACCACTTGTAAATGCTGTTTTTATGTTCTATTATATATGTTACATATGTGGTACTAGCACAGGAGTATCTGAATAACAATTTTTACTGATGAGGGTCATGATGACAAATGTTTAAAATATCCAAAGAAAATGTCAAAAATGCCTAAAGCCCCCTCTCAGAGCACCTATCTTCTGCTGGTTATAGAGGGGTATACTGTGTGTGTATACGAGCCTTGAGTACATCTCTATCTGCGGAGAAAACTGAGCCTGAAAGGGTGATGGCAGCACCCCTGTGCTCCCTCCCCCACCTTTGTCCAGCTTGTTGTGGCTCTCCAGGAAGCTAAACCAGGCACTGCCAGTAGTGATCTCCTCACTCTTTTCGCTGGGGATGTCCTCCTTGCAGGCCGACTTGAGCTGTTCCAGATCTTCAAGGGTGATGTTGTTTGTCAGGTCCTGGAGGAGGGTCCCGTACTCAGCCATGACTGGGGTTGGGGGTGATAAAGGGAGAGGAGCTGAGCTTAAGGTACAGGGTCTGGTTTACTCACTGGCACTACTCCTGCCCTGCCCCACTCCACCCTACCAGGCATGTGCCTAGAACGTGGAGGCTGGGGTACGCAGGAAGAAACTTGTACGCTAGGAGCCAGACTGGAGCCTAGAGTGACGAGTCATCCCTCCTTCCCCCACTATCCTTTTCTTCTGTTTCCCCCCTCTAACAGTAACCCTGGCAACAGTTCCCCTGACTGAGGAGGCGGTTACCATAGCAACCTGCTCCTGACTTTCCCACCCGCTGTCTCCAACCCCCCCCCATCGCCCCACCCACCTGCAACCCCTCCCAGTGTCAGGGAAATAAAAACCCAAAACACTCAAAAGCTGCCACCAGGGCAAGGCTAACTGTGGTCGTGAGGAAAGAGTCGGAGGACCTGAAGCTTATGTGTTCTAGCAAAGGGGTCCCTCACTAAGCGCCCCACTACTCCACTAATGACTCATTTTGGATGGGTGCCTGGTTGCCTGGTCTAATGGCTCCCTGGCCCCTCCATGCTAGCCTCGTATTCAGTCATTAGGGCTTGAGGTGGGGGAAGCAGTGGGCCACCCCCACCTTGAGAAGCCCATTTTCTCTGTTGATGGTTACCAGGCCCCCACTCAGCTCTCTCTCCTACCCTTTGTGCTGTGCCTGCAGCCCCCGCGCCCAAGAATACCAAGCGGCTGGCTCTGGCCTCTTGCCCAGTTCCCAAGCTGGCTGGGTGGCAGGGGGAGGGGAGTTTCGATGTGGCTTCGGGAGTCTGGTGAGGGGGGCTGCCACCCCTTCTCGCACCAACATCCTGCTGGCACTACCTTCAGCATGGTCTCCCAGTGGGGGCTGGGCAAGGCCAGGTCTCATCAAGGTCCTCACCCCATCCATCCCTCTGTCCTGATCCTTAGGTGAGAAGGCAGGGAACATTCAAGGCCTCCCTTCACTAAGATGGGAAGTATGGCTAAGAGAAGAAAAGTTGGATCTTCTAATGAACTTTCTGGATTGGATAACATGAAACTCTAGTGGTGAGCTCAAAAGGGACTTATTTTCCACAATGAGTATATATTTCAATCAGAAAAGTAATGCATTCCTTAAAAAGTAAATCATGTCATAAACATGCTGTGGCTAAACCAAGGGTGGGCAAAGAGCAAAATGACCTTCTACCTGACTGAGACTGCCCACAAACCACCCAAGCATCGGGCTGGGGATGTGATAGATCGAAGGGGCTGGTTGACACATTCCCGTCTCCTTACTTCTGGCTCTACGGCAGGAGAACTGAGACAGGCGTAGCCTTCACAAAATAAGAGGTATGGACCAAAGAAGAGTTCCCATTCCCAGCCCCCTACTTGGACCAGAATAAGCAAACCTCCCTTGGTGGCAGGCACCGTGACACAAACAGACAATGAGCCAGACAGCAGGGCTAGCACGACCCCTGCAAGAATCGGGCATGCACAGCCATGCTCTGTTGCACACCCAGGTGCAACCAGACAGAAGGGCCCAGCAGTGGCCCTGCCAGGCCGGGCCAGGAACAATGCTCTCTGACTGTCAGCACCAGGAACCGTCTCCGCCTTGAAATCTAGGTCACAGCAGCAGGCTCTGGAGCCTAGCCCCTCCCTCCACTGATAATCCAAGGACAGAAAGGGGGAGGACATGGGTGAGAGATGGTGGGGAGGGGGTCCAGAGACGAAGATAAGAATGGGGGATGAGGAGAGCTGGAAGGGAAGGTCAGTGTGGGAAGGAGACCAGAAGACCCTGCCCTGAAGGAGGAGACTCAGCCAAGCCCTCAGCTGGAAAAGGGGACAGAATTCAGGGTTATACTGTCTCGCTTTCACATGGGAAGAAGAGTTTGTAAATATGAGATCCTGTGGGAGGAAAGTGTGTGTGTGTGTGTGTGTGTGTGTGTGTGTGTGTGTGTGTGTGTACCTCTTGGGAGGAGTTAAGATTTAGGGCTCTGAATCTAAAACACAGATCCACAGAGGTGGTGGGTGGGAAGGGATTAATGTGTGTAACACACCACCCACAAAGACTGGGGGGCAGTGGGTAGGAGCTTTCTAAGAGTGAAAGATCCGAGGAGGTCCTTAAGAGATGAGGGTGGGAATGTCAAGTGGCAGGGGAGAAATGTTAACCGTGCCAGGATCCTACGGATGCTGACTGATCCAAGTATGGTGCAGGTGGATGGCAAAGCAGTGGCTGGGTATCTGTGGGTATCTGTTTGGATGTTCCAGTCATGGACGGGTGTGTGCCTAAGAAGGTATATAACCACAGACCCCATCCCGAGGGGTGAGGGGAGCCTACAGAATGGAGGAAAAGGGGGGGTTGGGAGAGGGAAAGTGGTTGTGGCTGCATGTGAGGAATCGGGGTTGGGGTGGGGGGGAAGCACACAGAGTCCACAACTAGAAGGCTGCAGCCTCAGCTGTTACCATAGCAACCTCAGTTCTGTGTCCGTCCGTCCCCCCCCAGTCATTAGGACAATGACACCACTGGATAGGAGGGGTGCAGGGAATGGTGAGCAAGAAGGGACAGACAGGATAGGAATAAGGCCCCTGAGGGAACAAGGAAAGACAGCCTGGTATCCTCTACCTGGAGAGATCTCATTGGCCTGGGCCTGGGTATGGCAGCAGAGGCGAAAACAGCAGTTTTGGGAATTGCTCCCAAGTCTTACGGGTCAACTGTTGTCCCTGGGTTGGGCTGGCCATGGTGGGCCCTGGCAGAGCTTGGCTCCCTCATTCGTGTCACTTTCTCACCAGATTCAGAATTCTTAGGGCCTGTGGTGAAGACGGCTACACTCTAGGCTCTGAAAAGTCCTCCTGATCTCTGAAGCGGTACAGAGGGCCGCCCAGGGATCACCAGGCAGCCTGGGCGGAGGCCATTCTTGGGACAGGATACCAGAGCAGGAACCAGGAACCGAGCCCCGGCTGCCAGGAAGTCAGTCCCCTTCCCTCCCAGCTTTCTGTGTTCTGCTTACTGCTTCCTCACACCTTCCTTCCTTCCTTCCTTCCTCCCTCTCCTTCCAAGCTGGCCCCAGGCAGAGCTCTGACAAAGGTCGAACCAACTGAGGATGCTGGGGAAGAGGGGTAGCAGGGAAGGATCATTATAGACTGACCTCTTAGGACAGGACTTGGGAGAAAGACCACAAGGGGTGGAGGGGGGTAGGGTGCTATGTGGGCCCTGGGGTGGGAAGAAGCAGTCCTGAGAGTGCTGGGAAGCCTGGCAAGTGTGACAGCCACCTGTGGAGGGTCATAACAGAGTACCCCTCTCCCTTGCACTCCAAATCCTCAGGAAATGTGAGTAGTGAGAAGGAAGCCCCGAGGGTTAAGGGTGGTGCTCCCCCACCTCTGCTACATCTGCAAGGACCTGGGGTGCCCAGAAGGGACGGACTCCCAGGCAGCCAGTCTGTCAGTGGGGAAGTCACCAGGAAAGGGAGGGGGGTGGAAGGGAGAGAGAGAGCAGGGCTCCAGCAGTCCTGGTTTAAGTTATACCTGGGCCCCACATTCGAGCAGCCCCGTGGTTTATTTCCTTTAATGTCATACTCTTTGTCCAGCTTTGGGGGGGGGGTCTTTATTCCTGTGATAAGGAAAATGAGGGTTCTGAGGCTCCAGGGTCAGCCTGGGGGGTGGGGGTGGGAGTGGGCAGGGCACCAAAATGTTCACTCCAGTCCAAGCAGCAAAATGGGCATGAGGACAGGCACTAAGCCTTCAGCCCTTAGTCTAAGAGCCAAGCCCAAGACGCCCATCAGGAGACACCTGGTGTGGGGTCCAGCAGGGCAGAGGGGACTGTGATCTCTCCAGCCTACCTCTGCCCCCCTCACCTGGCTGTGACACTCCCCACTCTTACTTCCATCTCTCCCTATGGGCTCCAGTCTGTTCTGTCTTTTCCTCCTCACTTCTGGGTTCTATGATTCAGTGTTCCCATGTGAAAACTCAGAGCTACTATTAGGAAGCTGCAAAAGAGAACGTAAGTGTGGTGGGAGGGGCCTGAGGTCCAGTGTTGGCACCTCCCAGTTGGTGGAGATGCCCATCATGACCGTGGTGAGGATGCGTGAGATTGAGGCACTGTGGACTGACCCTCCTCATGCCTGACAGCACACAGCCAGGCTGGACACAGGTGTCCTGGAAGTGAGGAAGTGGGCAACCCGGGAAGCCTGGGGCACTGCTGGCAGTGTCACCAAGGGAGTGTTTACCCACAAAGGGAAGAGCAATTAAAGCTAATCGCCCGACAGCCTGGGGGCCAGACGCATGCAGAGATGGGAGACACATTTCTGGGAGACACATTTTAACGTGTTTTCCTTAACTCCCCAGGGTCTCCCCACCATTCTGCTTTCCTAGCCTGCCTGGTCCACTCTCCAGCACTCTCGGTGCTCCTGGGACCATCCTGCCTTTCACTTCCGCCCCCTCCAGGCTCCCAGGCTGCATCTCTGGTCCCTCTCCCATGCTGTCTCCTCACACATTCCTCTCATTCTCGCTGACTTGGGCTCCATCCTTGGCTGACTCATACTCATTCTTTTTCTCCCTCTCCCTTCCTTCCACCCCCTCCGCCATCCCTTGGCCACTCAAGTCGATAAACTAGCCACTCCCAGCACCCAAACTCTCACTGGACCCAGGAGGAGAGGCCACCAGAAGCCTCCGTCACCCAGTTAAGAGCACCAGGTTTATGAGCCCTCAAAAGCGAGTCTCCTTGTCCGGGAGGAGTGAGACCCGGATTTTCTCCCACTTTTTCCCACCGTTTTAGAGGGTCTGAAGCCACAGGCTGGGAAAAGCCACCCAGAGAATCAGGGTGGGCCTGAGGACAGTGGCCCTTTCTGTCCACTCTGCTGTCCTGAAGACCGATGACTTGGAGCCCACAGCTCAGAAGCCTCTACATGGAGGCAGTGGGGGTGTGGTGGGCGGCTGATGCGTAGTCAGGGCCGTTTGCGATCTGGTGCGTGCGAGACGGTGTGTAAGAGTCACATGGGCGTGTGTCACTGTGTGTGCTGGCGTGGCGTAGAGGTGTGCGTGCTTCCCTGTAGTTCTGACACGGATTATACGACATTAACTGGGGCTTCCACGTTAGACACATCGCTCCCCTGCCCCAGCTCCTTCCCTTTCCTCCCGACCGGCTTTCGCCAGCCCCGCCTCTTCCCGGGTGCAGGGCTGGGTGGGCACACGGTGCCCGGCCGGCCGCGGGTCCGAGGCGGGCTGGGCCGGCAGGCGCTGCGGGGCGAGGCCGAGGTCGAGGCCGGAGCGGACAGGGAGGGCGGGGGCCGCCAGCCGAGACGGCTGGGCGGGAAGCGGGCTGCGTCTCGATCCCGGGCCCGGCCCCCTCCCGAGCCCTCGGCCGCAGCGCGCGGCGAAGCCCCTCCGCGCCCGGCACGCGCTGGGCGCCCGGGACGCGCCGCCGGGGCTGGGCCCGCGGGCCTGGCGCAGGGCGGCCCGTCGGGTCCCACGCCCCCACCCGGCCCGCGGCCGGCGCCCGCCAAGCCCGGACCCCTCCGCCCTTCCCCGCGGCCGAGTCCTTCCCCGCTCACCGCCTCCGGGCTGGGCGCGCAGGGCGCGGGCGCTCTCGGTCCGGCTTCCCGAGCGGCGTCCGGAGCCTCCTGCTCGGCCCCCGCCGCCGCTGCCGCTGCCGCCGCCGCTTCTGCCGCCGCCGCCGCCTCTTCCGCCCGCGGAGCCGAGCCGGAGCCCAGCGCGGCTCACTCCACCCGGCCGGCCGGTGATGTCAGAGCCGGGGAGGGGCGGGAGGAGGGGAGGGGGCGGGGGGAGGAGGGGGAGGGAGGGGGCGGGACCGAGGGGCTGGGGTTCTGGAAGGCTCCCGGGATGGGGGACAAACCTGGGCGGAGGGCTGAGTAGAGACGCCGTCTCTGCCCCGAGACTGCCGAGCAGTTCTCGTATTTAATCATTTCCCCTAGGGTGGCCGTCTCCCCTTTTGACCTCCGGAGGCCCTCGGAGGCTGGGACCCCTGGGAGGCAGAATAAGTTCCGGAAGGCCTCTGGGGGCTGGGTCTCCGGCTGCTTGCTTGGGTATTTGTAAAAACTGATTTCCTTGCCCTGAGGGTCAGGGCGCCGTGCTAAATGACTGCTCAGACTTCTCCCGTTGGGAATGGGGGTAGGGTCAGGGCAGCGGGACCTCGCTTGCTTGACCTGGGCCCTGAAGCTAGTCTCTCCAGAGTGATGCCGGCGGGCCCCTGGTGTTCCTCTCACCTTATCCAGATAGCCCCCCTTCCACCTTCTCCCTACCCCTACCATGATGTAATTTCACTTTCTGGGGAAAAAAGAGCAGCAGTGAGCTCAGCATGCAAATATAGATATCTTGCAAAGCCACGCCCGCGGTCTCGACTCTGCCCCTCTGCCCAGACCCAGAGTGGCAGCTTTCGCTTCCCCTCCACCTCCGGGACTTTCCTTCCCCAGATTCTCAGCCAGACTGAAAGAGGAAAGGACGAATTGGAGAAGCATCTATTTTCATCCCATCTCTAGCCTCAGGGGTGGTCAGGGTCTGACCCTAGGAAGAAGCCTGAGCCCTGGCTGTGTTCTTCCTGCCAAGTACTCCAGCGGGTGTGTGTGTGTGTGTGTGTGTGTGTGTGTGTGTGTGTGTGTGTGTTCTCTCCATGTTTGTGACACTTCCAGGAACACCGCCTCTCACCTCGGTTCCAACCTGGTAGAGGCCCCTCCCGCGCCCTCAGATGAGCCCTCCTGTCTTGGGTCTACACTGTCCCTAAAAAAGGCTCAGGTTCCTTCTGCTCGGGGCTTCACAGCCCTTCTCTGTTGTTCCTGACTCACAGCATGCCCTGTCACTGCCCCTTGGATAGTCACACACCCTCATCATTGGCCTCTGGATAGTCTGAGTTGTCAGGACAAAACCTGTTTCGCTCCCCCATCTTTGAGGCTCATGTAGTTTGGGGATGCCAATGCCTGTTTTGTAGGGTTCTTCTGAGAGTCAGAAATAGAGAGTCTCTGGGGACTGCCACAGATGGGTGCTTAAAAAATAGGAGCTAGTATTTAGTCCAGGGCCTTCCACTGCCCTCTGCTAGACAGTGAGTGCCACAACATTATTACAACATGAGCTTAGTGTCCACACCACATATTAAACATTTGCTAAATGGGTGCACGTTGGACGACTGCATGGTTCTGCTGTCTGCACCCTTGCCGTCTTCTCTAGGAACACTTCCTGGCTGTCTGTGGAGAGTGGAAGCGTCTCTAATGTCAGATCTTGTCTTTCCATCCTTAGAAATCCTCCCAGTCTCCCAGCAACACCTGTCCGCCTGATCCATGGAAAGCATGCCTGTTGTTTCCCGGCTTGTTTAGCTGACCCCCAGAACTCCTGTGTGCCTACCCTGCCTGGGCCTGTTCTGGAGCGACTGTGGGTCCTTCCAGGCAGAAACCCGAGCAGACCCAGGCCTGGGAGATCCCATTGTGCAGGGCGTCTCCCCTCCATGCTCATGACCACCACTTGGGTCCACATTTCCAGCCTCATCAGCTGGGCTCCTTGCTGCTGCCTCTCCCTCCCCACCCCCCCCACCCCTGCCCCCGCCCCAGCCCCATACCCATCCTGATTATCGCTACCAGATTACATTTCGCCCTGCCTCCCCCACTCACAGGATTAAATCCAAACACCTCTACAGCCCAACCCCATGAGGCTCCCTGACCTAGTGGCTACAACTTGAATTTCTCTCTGTATCGCTGGTCTCTGTGCCCCTCCATGTAACAGATACATCTTGTCAGTGTTTTCCATGTTTCCATTGCCTGAAATGTCTCCTCCCCAAGCCCCATTCTTCAACTTAAAGCCTAGAAGGCTTCCTTCCTTTATAAAGTCATCAAGCCCATTCTGATCTCACTCTTCTGAGTGTCTTGTTCTTTCCTTTGCTCTTCTTTTAACAAACGTTTATTAGGGACAACTTTTTGCACATCAGGCCCTGTGAACACAAAGAAAAAGCTTGGGTTTCTGCCTTCAAGGGGCTTGCAGTGTAGTGGGGAAGACAGATGCGTAGTGAAGACTAGAATAGAACGTGCTGAGTACTAGACACAGAGAGTGTAGTGGGAGCCCAAGGAGGGCACAGTAGTGGGGGGCAGCCCTGGGAAGGCCTTGGAGGAGGGAGGGTGACTCAGGCTAGTCTTGGTGTAAATAAGAGCTGCAGGGAGCCGCTGTCAAGCAGCACATGTCTCATAGTTGCATACTGCCTTGTGTTTTTCTTCAGTTGTCTACTATGCTTGTCTTGCCTTTTCCATGAGGTTAATCAGCTCAAGAGCAGGAGCAGGCCTGGCACTCTCTGTTCTTCAGAGCCCAACAGCAGTGCTGGACAAACACTATGTGTTTGGGAAAGGCTTGTTGACGTGAAGCAGATAAATAATCCAGGCTTCTCTGAGACAGCCGCCTGGAGGGAGCCCCAGGTCCTTCCTGTCAATTCCCTAGCTCATTCTGATCAAGGTACCCACATCTAAGTCCCCCATCAGAGGCCACTCCTCCTGTTACAGGGGTGAGACTTCATCAACACACCTGCTCATGCTGCCCCAGATGTCTTTATTGTGGCCTCTCATTTGACCCAAATACATTAATAAGAGATTGGGAGACACAGCCCCCAACACAGAAGCCTCCCTTCCTCCTGGCCAGGGACAGGACAGTCAGAAGGATGCAGGGTTTGAGAGAGTGGGGGGAGGCTGTACATAGACAGAGGGAGCAGAAGAGAGGTGAGATCCCACAGACGTGGCAAGGGGAGAATCCCAAGAAAGAGTGTGGGGGGTGACAGAAGAGACAAGTAGGAGATACAGGTAAGTGACGGGGTGAGAATCAGAGTCAGATGAGCAAGCTGAGCCATGTGGAATCTCATCTAATGAGGGATCAGGCTCTCAGCACCCAGCACAGAGATCTCCATTGCCCCTACGGCAGATAATGATCTAGTGTCCCTGGAAAAGCCCAGGGAAGGGCAGAGAAGGCAAGAGGAGCATGAGGAGAGCAGGTGGAGCTGGGAGGAGGTTGCCACAGCAACTAGTCATCATCATCGTCATCGTCATCATCATCGTCGTCATCCTCCGTGTTGATCTCGCCCTCCAGCACATCCTCCAGCCAGTCCTCCAGCTCCTCAGCAGAAGGCAGGTCCTCCTCATCGTCCATTTCCATCCATATGCTATCCGCCTAGGAAATGGGGTTGGGCGGGGGGAGCTAAGCCCTCAGCAGAAGGCAGGGCCTCCTCCTCGTCCATGTCCACCCATATGCTATCTGCCTAGGAGATGGCAGGGAGCTAAGCCCTCAGCGGAAGGCAGTTCTCCCTCATCGTCCGTGTCCATCCATATGCTATCTGCCTAGGAGATGGGGGGGGAAGGAGCTAAGTCCTCAGTAGAAGGCAGGTCTTCCTCATCATCCATGTCCATCCATATACTATCTGCCTAGGAGATGGCCTAGGAGATTGCAGGAGGGAGGGATTAAGTTTGGCCCAGGCTTCGGGCCTGTCCCCTCACTCATGATGCTCCATGCATCCTCCCTACATCTTGGTCCCTTCCTTTTATCTGTCAGTAGCCAAGGACGCTGTCCAGGTAAAGTCTGGGCCAGAACAGTGGCAGGTAAGAGTGGGAAGGAAGCCAGGCTCAGTGGTTCTGCCTGTAATCCCACGCCTTGGGAGGCTGAAGTGACTGGATTGCCTAAGCCCACGGGTTTGAGACCCGCCTGGGCAACTTGGTGAGAACTCATCTCTACAATAAAT
>CAUYQG010195424.1:0-46686 GCA_963574415.1 Tarsius wallacei
CAGGCTGTACTTTTTGCAGTTTTGAGGTTTAATTGAGGGGGAAGCTGTGATTCAGAATCTGTGTGCCGATTCCAGCATCCCCCTATCAGTGTATGAGCCCACTGGAACCTATTTCCCACCGTCTTACAATCTTTCTGTGCAGCAGAATGTAGGTTTGGTTCCTCAGCCTCCCAAGGTGTGGGATTACTTTGAGCTGCAACCTGAGATGTTGCTTCTTAGTTCCCAGGGGAGTGGCTTTGTCTTCTGTTTAGTGATGTTACCTTGGGAACCCAGGTTGAGGCTGCTTGTAGGTGGGCGGGGCAACGTGAGTCTCTGCCTGGAGAATGGCCGAAGTGATAGTTTCACTTTCACAGATCCTTTTTCTCCACTCTTTGGGTCCCTGGGCAATCGACTATGATGGTCTGTGGTAGCGTGGGCCTCCTGGGGATCAGCTGCACAGTGGGGCACTCTATTTGGGGCACCAGAGCTCTGGATTTCAGAGCTCCAAAGTTCCAAAGGCAAGCGGTGAGCAGTGAAAGTGGCCCTGGGTTGCTCCCAGCGTATTTCAGTCAGAAATGGAATCAGTTTCTCTGAGGGGGGGTGCCCAGAGCCTCCCAGGGTGACCGGAGGCTCAGTCTGGGTATGATGTAGCCAGGGAGGGAGCTGAGACCCAAGATTTCCTACTCACAAGGGAGCAGCCAGGGATGCAATAGCCAGCCCTACGTGGGACCGGGGGTCCCTGGGCCTCAGACCAATGCCTCTAGCTGTGGGGAAGGGGATAGGGGAAGGAAAGCAAGAGTCTTTTTGGGGAACTCACATTCGGAGAATCTCACAGTTCCACCTATGCCATTGCCATCTTAACTGGAAGCCTCCAAACCCTGAGTTTTAATGCTAAACTGAGAACAACCAGCTCTCTAGATTATGATGAGAGAAAAGTCTCAGAGCATTTAGGTAAAATGTGAGGGTACTTGAGGAGACGTCACCCACTGATTTGGAATAAATATATTGATGGAATGAACCTTTCTTTAGCCAAAGACAGATAGCAAATTAAAAAAAAAATACAATCAATACAGGACCTGAAAATATCCGGAAACTTTAAAGAAGGAGAAAACATGATTCGAGAGGTTGAATAAGAGTATATATAGAAAAGCATTAGTAAAGTAAACTAATAATTTTGAAAAAATGTCACCTTGCTTTGCTTTCAAGTAAATGAAAGAACATAAACTCTATAAAATATAAGATTAAAGATGAGTTGGCAGAGAGAGAAATAAAGAAAGGAAAATAATAGTGACACAGCACAGTTTATAGTAGTATTAGAAACAATAAAGTGCTAAATTTACATGCAAAAAATATGGGGGATAAACTTGAGAAACCATCAAAGAATGCCAAGGAAGAAGACAAAAATATGATTTAAAAAAGGGACTGTCTATAGCACTGGAAAATGGAATCTCAGCTTATGAAAATGTGATGAAACTGAAGGAAAAAAAATCTGGATACATAGAATAGAAATATTATTTTAAAATATAGTGGAAGAAAACTTTTCCAAGATAACAAAAGCTTTGGTTTTCAGATAGGAAAGAAACCTAGTCATATGTCAGGGACAAATTAACAAAATAAAGCAAATATCTAAACATATACTATTTTTAAAAAATTAACTTAAATTTTAATCTCTATAGAGATGCAAATAGAAAGAAATAAGGCTATCTAAAAAGATTAAACACAAAAAAGCAGGCAGCCTAAAATGACTTCTTTAGAAACAACAAACATCAGAACAATGTCTGTAGGAATTGAGGGGAAATTGCTGTGATCCATAAATTCTAAACATAACCACTCAATCACTCACATGTGAAATGACAGAGAGTCACAGATATAGGAAGAACTAGGAATTATTCCTTCATGCTTCATCCTTTAGGGTGGTGGGCAGAGATTTACTCAAACCAAATGATAAATAAATAAAAATAAATACGTGTACATTATATATAAAAAGTATAAACAACCTGGCAGTGATCTGATCTCTTCTATACATATAATTAATAAAAATATAGTCACAAAACAAAATGCTAATGTGATCAATACTTCAACCCCACCATTCCTGGCTACTTTGGAAATATTTTAATCTATAGGGAAAAAAGAGAGGGCTATAATTATCGGGGATAATTTCTCTTTAGTGCTTGCTTTTTATCAGCACATCAAGAAAAAAACAATTTCATTATGTCAAAGATAGAAACCTTGTATGGTGCCAACCTTAACCTTTATCTCTGTTGGAGAGGCTCTCATCTGTTGCTGGTGGTTGTGCAAAAGGGCACAGAAACATCTCCCATGAGGGAAACCTAGCACTAGCTAGCAAGACCACATATGCATTTACCCTTTCAGTCAACAATTTCACTTCTAGGAATTCACCTGAAAGGGAGACCTCTAGCAATACAAAGTTAAAGGTTATTCAATACCATATTATTTGCTTTTTTCATATTATTTGTAATTGCAAAATATGATAAATAACCTATGGCCAAACTGTGGTATATCAGTCCACAGAGTATGAGACAAAAGTTAAAAAAAAAGGGGAGGGGGCAGATGTCTTTGAATTGATATGGAGTATTTTTCCAATTTCCAGAATATATGACAAAGTAGAAAAAAAGTGAAGTACAAACAAGTATATATAGCATGCTATCATTTGTGTATGAAAGAGCAAGGAGGACAGGTGCAGTGGCTCAAGCCTCTAATGCAAGTCCTTTGGGAGACTGAGGCAGGAGGAGGATTGCTTGAGCCCAAGAATTCAAGACCAGCCTGGGCAACATGGCAAGACCTCGTCTCTACAACAGATTAAAAAAAAAAAGCCGAATGTGGAAGCACATGCCTTTGGTCCCAGCTACTAGGGTAGGCTGAGGCAGAAGGTGGAGGGTGTGGTGAGCCATGATCATGCCACTGCAATCCAGCCTGGGGGAAAAAGTGAGACTTCAATTTGAAAAACAGAACAAAAACTAAAAAGAGAGAGGGAGGGAGGAAATAAAAATGGAAATATTTATTTGCTTATTTTTGCAAAGGTAAACCAGAAACTAGTGAAATTGGTTACCTGCGTGGGGTGGAACAGAGGTGGTGAAGATGTGGAAGAAATGGCGGGGCGGGGGTGGCACTTCTCTGAGTATATGTATCTTTTTGCATAGCTTGACTTTTGGAATTATATCAATGTTACACATATTAAAAAAAATCAAATCAAGAAGGATGGGAAAAACCCTAACACTGAAAGCAAAATGAAATAAATAAACCCAACTATACTTCAAATGAATAACAAAATCATACGGAAGAAGAAAAAAGAACTCATCCAAACATTTTGAGAAGAAGACCCTATGGTGGATAGCAGAGGTTCTCATAATGCAGTCCCTAGACCTACAGTGTCATTGGGAAAATTCTTAGAAATGCCAATTCTCTAGCTCCATCAGACACTTTGAGAGTGTGACCTAGGAACCTCTACTTTGACAAGCCTTTAAAGTGATTCTAACACACTCTGAGAACCAATGCCTGTAACTCCAAATACCAACAGTGTTTCAAATTACTTACTTCAAATTTCAAAAAACCCTCATAATACAGTAGGCTTCTCCTATTTTACAGATGAGGAAAGTGTGTTGCAAAGAAGTCATATGCCCAAAACTGTAAGTCTAATAATACCTAGAACCAGAGGCTGGAACCCCAAATTTTGGACTTCTCATATGTGCTTTTGCCACTAAGCCACCTCAATATCCAGTTATGCCACTTCCAATCATATCTCCTATGGAAATGTTAGCTATCACTTTGTCCACTATTGCCTGGATCTCTCTTCAGAACCAGATCAAAGGCATTCTCTGTCAAGGCCTAACCCTATCCACCTTTGCCATTCTCAAAGCTTCTCCAGTTCTCTGGTAGGGAATAGCCCCTGAGGAGCCAGAGGACACCCTGAGCAGCAATCATGGTGGGGATGAAGAAAGTGTCGATGTTGATGTTGATGCTGGTGGAAACACAGGCCTGAAATACACACCCTGCCGGAGAGTGAAGGCACAGGGGGGAGACCGAAACTCCCACTAGGAGTTCCTCAGTCCTTCTAGACCTTTCTGTAGGCATATCCCCAGCTTACCTGTTGTGGAGCTGTGCCATTGGAAAGAATATCTAACAGATCGGGGGAGGAGAGAAAGTAAAACCGAGGGAAGGCAAGCCTTTTGGTATCGAGGTACTCTGCCAGGGCCTTCTCGCACAGGCACAATCTGAAAACACAGAAAACAGAATTCCCCAAGTACAGATGCCTGACCCAAAGGTATACATAAGGGGGGCGGGGTATTAAAAAAAACCTGGAATTTATTTGTAGAAAATTTTGTATTTATTCTTATATGTTTAAACTTCAGTCACCTTCAAAGTACTCTCTGTTTGATGCAATACACCTATTGAGATGCTTTTTGCACTATTAAAAACCGTTTTGAACTCACCAATTTTGATGTTTTTTAGTGCTTCTGCCATTTTTTGTTTCACCTCTTCCACATGGGCAAGATGTTTCCCTTTGAAAAATTTTTTCAATAGGGGAAACAAAAAAAAAGTCACTCAGGGTGAGATTGGGTAAATATGGAGGGTAGGGCATGGGCATCATACCATTTTTGGTCAAAAACTGCGAACACTCAGTGTGGTGTTGGCAGGTGCACTCATAAATCATTCATCACAAAATGGGCAAATGCATTAAAAGAATCTCCAAAAAAAAAAAAAATTAACTGAAGCCGAATGCAGCCTCTTACAATGTTAGCTGGTACACTGATGCTGATGGATTCCCAGAATACTTACCTAGCAGGGGAAGCCCATACTACAAGGGGCCTGCCCTCCAAAAAATAATTCCATTTTTGGGGGGAGGGATTCCCTTGTATATTACCTAAATGAAAATATATGCAGTATATAGGATATATGCAGAAATTAGCGCGAGAATTACTTATGGATATTTGCAAATATAACATTTATGCATTTATATCAGCATGAATGCCCCTAATAACACTCCATATTACCCAAACATACAGGCAAAGAAAGAAACACATCCAGACACGCCTAGTCACTCACTCAGGCAGTTAAATACAGTAAAAATCTCAGAGACAGAAGGGAAGAAGGAAGTATTGCCTTCTTCATTACAAAAGGGGTAACAAGTGAACCATCACCTGCTTTGAATATCTTCCAATTTTTCATAAAGACCTGATTTGTTGGTGGCTTCCAGTACATTTGGAGTTTTCTGAGCATCATAAGCTAGCTCTTTAAAGTCTAAGTCAATGCCTTCAAACCTTTTAGAATCCTGCAAATAAAAATGTGAAAAAAAAGTTAATTACCACACCTCCCAGTTCCTAGAGGTTTCTCTCATGTAGCCAGTCAGAAGCAGAAACCCGTTCCTGGGTTGACTAATACAGAAATTAGATGCAAAGAAAGAAATACTCTTAGCTCAAAACAGCAAATCTCAAGACAGTTTTGTCTTGGAGCCCATTTACATTTTAAAAAATTCTTGAGGAATCCAAAGAGCTTCTGTTTATGTAGGTAATATCATATATATCAATATTTTATGTATTAGAGAGTAAAGATAGTTTTTTAGAAATCTTAAAAATATTTGTTAGTATATTTAAAAAGTAATAATAAGCCCATTATGTTAGCATAGGTAACATGTTTTAGGTAATTATATTTTTCAGAAAGAAAAAATAACAGACGAAAAGGTGGCATCATTTCACTTTTCTTCAAATTTCTTTAATGTCTGACAAGAGACAGTGGTATTCTCATATCTGCTTCTGCATCCAATTTACTGTGATATCACATACCACGCAACCTATAGAGAACCCAATTGCATGCCCATGGAAGATAGCAAAATAGGCAAATGACATCTTTGTATGATCATTAGGACAGTTTGATATTGCAGACCCTAGGAAAAGGTTTCAGGGACCACCCCCAAGTCGTAAAAACAGGATTTCAAAGTCAAGTAGATAATGAAGCTAATGTTCTTCCTGGGTCCCTACAAAAAACTTGTATAACTCAAATATGTTTTCCTTCAGCAAATGTACTCCTCTGATGTCAAAATTAATTAGTTGTCATCATTTTCCCCAAATACTCACACTTCACAATATCATTGAAATGATTTAGCCCAGTACTGGGCACGTAGTAAGAGTTTGTAGTGTTATTATTACAGGACAACAATCATAATGGTATGTGCTATGTGTGGTGTTTTGATAAACTCTCTGGAGTAGATACTAGTATTAGTCCCAATTAATGTATAAGGGAACCAAGGTACTGAGTAGCTTACCCAAGATTCCACAGGTGCAAGTGATATGAGTGAGGACTCAGGACCAGGCCAGCCATCCCTGCCCTCTGTGATCCACACCCCTCTCCCAAGAAGATTTAAAGCAAGAGAGCCGAGTAAAGTAAATTGTTAATTATCAATGAGATGTTTTGTTCCAATTAAAAGTGAAACAGTATCAAGGTTCTAGAAGTATCAGAAATATGTGGCATAAATGTTCTAATGAAAAGAACTGGATAGAAAATTGTAACTACACTCAGAGCAATTATGTAAAATATGCATATATGTGAAAAAAAGTTGGAAAAAATTCACAATGAATGAAAATAATTACTACTTAGGGTGTAAGACTATGACCAATTGTATAATGTTTTGAAATTGTTTCTGTTGTATCATTAATACAGAGAACATAATGTATTTACATATTTTGTATACAAAACTGTGGCACTGTTTAGAAGTTAATGATACAAACTCTTCAATATTTTTAATTAAAAGTTATCAAAAGTCTCTAAAAAAATCTCTACCTATGTGCTTACTCCTTATAATTAAACCTGGCCTTCTTCAATCTCTGGCATTTGAGATCAATAAAAACTGGTTTATTCAATTTGGCTTAATTATAGCTGCTATAGCAGAATTGTTTTCTGTTATTTTTCATTGCGTATATACAACTTTTAATCTACATTATTACTCTAAATATGCTTTTGTGGGATTAGCTGGAGAACTATGTTTGGGGAAATGTGCTTTAATTTCTAAACAAGGCCTGAACAGCTCATGACATTTTGGAATCAAACTAATTTGTAAGCAAAGACCTTGCTGTACTGAAGGGATACAGAGGAAGTCTGGGGAAAAAAATTTAAAAATGAATGAGAGTTCACTGAGAGAGGGGAAAGTTAATGGCACATTAATTAGGACTAATTGGAAGGGGCAATCAAACTCAGGGAAGGTAAGAATGAGAAGGACATATATCTTAGGGCAGTTTGTTGTTGGGTATTTAGCTGACAACTGGTATTTAGTGTGCTGGCACAGGTCAGGGGTTGAAAGGCTCACTTTCAGTCGCTACCTGCATTTTAATGATCCCAGAAGCAACCCGTGAGGGCCTCATCCCAAACTGTAGTAGCTAATATTTTTATCTCCTTTCTTCTGTTCACTTAAAAAAAAAAATAAGGTTCTCCTCTTTTTTTCTACCCATCTAAGGATGGATTGATTGGTGTGCATTTCTCCTCCTCTCTTTTCCTCTGCCTGATTTTTGGTGGTAGGATAAGGTCAGTATTTTGGGGAGGGGCCCGAAGTAAAGCCAGAGCAGGGAGGCAGAAAAGGAAAGAACCTAGAACATACAGGAACTGGGCGATCTTCTTTTGATGTGGGTGAGAGACTAGAGAGAGATGAATTTCCTAGCCAGTACCTGCGGTAGCTGAGCCCGGATATCTTCAGATCCGATGAATATGCTTTCAAGGTGAGTCCAAGTTCGCTGCACCTCAAACCAGATGGAGATGATAGCATCAGCTGTGGACAGCTTCTTCTGCCAGGTTGACACCTCTTCTAGGAAGAAAGCCACATACTTGGACATCACCAGGTTCTGAAGTTGAACTTGATTATCCTCTAGAATCTCTATGAGGTCCTCGTCAGACTGCAGCAAGGGGACATTGGTCTGTGGGTGGGGCTCATAGTGGAATTCCATGCCAGCCCAGGTGGTCTCCAGCTCCTTTAAGGTTTTCTCCATACCCATCTCTTTCACGGCTTTGTCTACAATGCCCCGAACCTCGTCCTCGAAGTGGTGCAGCTGTAGCTGCAGGAGATGTGCCAGGGTGGTGTCCTTGTCCATTCTGAAGCTCACCCCAGTGGCCTGCATCAGCTGCCTCCAATGCCGCTCCCGGATGGCTGGGTTCTGCAGCTCAGCTATTGCCCTTAGGGAGGTCAGGGTGTTCCGCACAGTGTTTTCTAGGCCTGAGAATGCATCCCAGGCCCTGACCTCCTTGTCCAGATTTCGAATGTGCCGGGCAAACTGTTTGCACTCCAAGTCCATGGCTTCCACATTGATATCCCTCCACAGGGTGGTCTCCCAGGCATAGATGCTGGAGGTCACCATTCCAATGGTGTCCCAGAGCTCCTTCAGCTGGCAGACCTCCTTCCTGCACTGCTTCAGCTGCTTGTAGTCAGGAACATTGACCTCAAATAAGTTTGCGGACTCAGAAATGGAGGCCATAGTGGACTCCATCTGCTGGATCTCGATGTGCCTGGCATCCAGCATTTGATAAGCATTAATGCTATTAAACCTACAAAACACAATGTGTTCCCTTTGTAAGTACAGCCCATCTCCTAGAGTCACTAAGGTAACAACCAGCTGAAATCTTTACAATCTTTGTATTCTAGGAAAAAGCAGTGACTTTTACCAAAGTCTCTAATCCTAGGAAGAAACGACATGCAGGATATGTTGGGATGAAGTGGGCACTGGAGGAAGGGCAATTCAAAAGGAACATTATGCTTATGTCTTCCCCATTTAGGTGTAGAGGGGAATACTCCCTTATTCAAGTCTCCTTTAGACTCCACCCTTCTATTAGCTGTTGGCTTCTGGAAGTCACTTGATACAAAAGAGCACTGTCATATTATAACAGAAGCTGGAAAGCCAAAGTCCCTTCCAGGAAGCTAGTGGCAGGGGGTCTTTGGGTGGGAGAACTGGCACTTAGAAGTCCAACCCTGATTCTGGCATTGCTCACTCTGGGGCAGCACCTTTCAGCATTGGCTGCATATTTAGGACCTTCTGAAAGCTTTGAAAGATCCCCATACCCAGACTGCCCCCCGGAACAATTAAATTAGAATCACTGGGGGTGGAACCCAGGGAGAAACCCCAAGTGACTCCTGTTTGCCAGGGTGGTGTCCTCATCCATGGTGAAGTTCACACTGGTGCCTGAATCAGCTTCAGACAATAGCTCTCCATGTTGGAGAGCCATGTTGAGTGACCGTAAAGACTGAGTGCAAAATCCTCACCAAAGCACTGTATTGTCGTGACTGCTTTTCTTTACTGTGTGCCTCGAGTCTGGCTTGTTCCTTCAAGCTGTCCCTGATCTTCCTGACTTTCACCCTTCTCTGGCCTACTTCCTTCTACATCCTGGGGCAGCCTCTAGCTCTGCATTGTACTCCTTCAACACAATATTTAGTTTCTCAGTTAGTGTTTTCTCATTCTCTTCTCTCCAGTACTTATGGCACACATCCATAAGACTGGTCCTGATCTTCTCAAATGTTGACAGACCTTATGCTGTCACCCTTCAAGACATGCATTCCTGGCATAGTGTTTGTCCCAGTGTAAGAACCCTACCTGTGAAGAAACCCACATGGCCAGATGGCATTTCTTTGGTCAGGGATACTCATAACCCCAGTGTTTAAGGCACCTTTCATTTTTCTCCTCTAACACCACCGTGTCCTCCCTCCCAACCCCAAGCTTGCATTTTCTTGTTTCTGTAGGTTTGGAGGGCTAGATATTGGTGATACCACAACCTAAGGAGAAGATAATATGTTCTTCTAAAATCAGAACAGGACATCATGAGGCTCACCATCAAGAAAAAAGATGAGAGGAAATGAATGACTACAGAATTGGCTATTTCTGCCTATCTGTTATGTATGTTTCTATTAATGTCTGTGTATGCACATATGTGTGTGCATGTTGGCTGGTGAGATATGGAAGGGAGGAGAAGAGGAAGACAATGACATCAAAACTTGTTTTCTTGATCTCCCCCTTCTCTCTGTTGACTTTAGAAATATTTGACTTGACAGATGGAAAGTAATCCTAATTAAAGCCATTTACCTGAACTGTTTACCATTTAGGCCTAATTACCATGCAACACAATAACAGTTATGCATACCATTAAATTAGTGTCAGATTAACTTTCATGCTTGTTATGTTTGATTCTCGATTGTTCATCTAAATCGTTTTTGTCTCAGGTGCTATGGTTGTAGATTTACATTTTAAGACAATGAGTCTGAATATCACTTACATGTCTTTCCTGCTCTTCAGCTCCCAAGTCTTTCAGAACAGAACCTGAGATTAGAATTCCCAAAGTTGAAAAGGGGCCCTCTGTCTTTATAGGCAAGGAGCATTCTCCTCTAAGTGGAGAGATGGAAAAAGGACCAGAGGAAAGAAGTGGAATATACTTGTGGCATGTAGCCCAGCAGGAAAGTTTGCAAGCATGAGGGACACTTCTGCTTTATTCCTCATTTCCAGAGACTAATCATAGGTATGTGTAGGCTCTACTTTTTACCTTGACTACAGTCAGCTTAGAATGAGAACTTAGCCTCTTGGTTTCAGCTAAAATTCAGATAAATTCTGAAAGCCCAAATCCTGTTTGTTAATGGAATAACATTCAAGAATAACTTATTAGGTAAGCTATGAGCTATCAGAGTATTTGGGGTATACACAGAAGATTATAAGTTATCTTGACAACCATTATTTCTTTAGCATCTATCAACATCTTCAAATCAATATTGGTTTCTCAGATATTTGTAAGAGGTGAGCAATTTGTTAAACCTATTCCAAACATCTTCCCTGTGGCATGATTTTTGTTTATGGCTTAAATTTGTGGGCAGTCATTTCCCTGTTGGTGAGTACACATAAAAACTAATCTGGCCTAAGGTGTGGAAGGAACCTCCAGACATGAGAACAGGTAGCCCTCTTAATACTTCAAAACTTTGGTACAAGTTGTCAGGATATTCATAGACCTGATTCATGTACCTAATAAACTTGAAGGCATTCTCTAAACCCTGGGGGAATGATACAGTGTAAGAACAAGAAAGTAATAGGAGGAGAAAGGGTGAACTGAGTCTTTAAAATTGAAATAATAAGAAAATATAAAAATAATAGAATAATTATAATATAGATAATAATAATTACTCTAAGAGAGAAATTCCTGGAAAATCTGAATTAATGAAACTATAATTAAGAGAAATGAAAGTATATTGCTTATGAATATGATCTTGGAAAAATGACTGATTCAGATCTGACCAAGACATGAGCTTAAAGAGAGAGAAAGGAATAAATGACTCAAATTGACCCTTGGGAAGTTGGTCATTGGTAAATGTGAAACTCAGTACCATATCTGTATACAAAATCGACAGTGATACACCTTTGCTTGATTCCCCCCCAACAGATATTATAAAACTCAGCAAGTCTGATCCTGACTTTGTGATCCCTAGTCCTTCCCATTCTGTGCCTATTCATCTCAGTGAATTGTGGGACAGAACTTCCTTCCAGCTACCCATTCAAGATAGAAGATGGGAAGTCATCCTTGACTGGCCTCCTCTCTCCATCTTCCATATTCAATCAATCTTTCTGGTTCTCTCTCCTAAATCTCTCTCTAATCCATTTTCCCCTCTCCGTCACCTCTGCCACTGCTTTGGTACAGGACTCACCACATCCCCCTGGGTTATTATAACAACTCTCCCATCAAGCACCTGGTCTTGTGCCTGTCTTGCCCGATTCTGTTATCCACAGCAGCGTGAAAATGATATCTAGATTATGGTGTTCGCGTGCTTAGACTGCTTAATGGCTGATTATGGTTACAACCCAGTCACTTGGCCCTCGTGTTCTCGTCTCCCACTTCCTGCATCCCAAGAAAACACATATGCAGTTGTCCAGCTGTTTCTTACATTTTCAATCATTTGTATGTGCTGTTTCCTTTGCCTGCAATATTCTTGCTTTCTACTCTCCTCAGCCCACCCCTGCTAAGGGTTCTAACTTCCCAGTAGTTCTTACTTGCCATTACAAGAACCATGTTCTACTGGGGGAAGAAGACATGTGAGCTGCCTCTCCAACAGTGGTTAAAAATGGCACTCAGTGTACATGTCTTATTCAGTTTTGAAATTGTCCCTGAGGCTATAAATCCCTATGGTCAGGAGAGGTATATCATCTCAAAATCCTGGCACCTACATCATGCTTTGCTAACTCATCTACTCTATGGAAGTCTAAATCATGTGAATGAGTTTGATCAACTGGAAGAATAGGGTCAAGCTGAATGAATGGCATATCTTAGGATATTGTTATATTCCTGAGAAGTTTCATGACTAATATTGCCCTTTTCTCCATCTGTAGAAGAGGCAACAGACACTGAACAAACAGAACACAAAGGCCTGTCTCCCTCATGCCTGCTGCATTGGGCTATTTGAAAAAAGCCTCATTTTCTCTAGTTGTCATGTAGGACAGCACCCAATGGGAGAGTATCTTCAAGGAGGCTCTCCCAGCCATTCATAGAATCTGTTTGCCCTCTGAAAACACTACTAGTCTCTATTAAGCTGGAGCTCATGGGGTAGATTGCTTTTGGATTACCTTGGTCTTGATATGGGTAAGAAGATTGTACAACATGGCACCATTTCTTAAGATCAGAAAGACTACACTCCAGGTCATGAAGACCAAACAAGAGAATGCCTTCAGAGCATGCATTTTTTTTTCATTCAAATGGGAGAATTGGTCATCAGTTTTAAAAGTCAGACAAAGTCCTTGAATCTGAGTAGGATGGGGTAGCCAATTACTGTGATGTGTAAGAGCTCAGCTAGGAATATGCTGATATAGCTTAGTGTTAAGAACTAAAGGAAAAACTAAAGTTTGACTTGGACAGGAAGAACCTCGACCCAAGCAACTTGACTTTACACAGCACCTGTCAGACTGCAAGAGTTTAATGAAATATTCATTTTTTTCTTCTCTCTCCTCAAAGACAAGAACATTAAAAGCTAAGTTTAACCTATGTAACCTAATCAGCAACAGAAACTTGCATCCACAGAGAAACATACCAGGGTCTGCAATTTAGAAATTCATAAATGATCTAAAAGTGAAGAAACCAAAATTAAACTCAAACTTGCATTCACAGAAAAATGTACCAGGGACTGCAATTTAGAAATTCATAAATAACCTAAAAATGGAGAAACCAGAATTAAACTTATGTGCCACACACAATACCTAAAATTTTAAACACTCATACCAAACTAAGACACAAAACAAAACACATGAGTTGACACCCACTAAGATATGCTTTAGCAATAAATTCATGACTCTGTTCCAGTTCTTATGCTTTTCTTGATAAGAAGAGAAATACATCAAAATTGCAGTAACATTTGGTTTCCCACACTGCTGTGAGCAGTTCTTTTCAAAGCATTCTCTTCCAAAGATTCATCTGCATGTCAAATTAACAGATGTGAATTTGGAAGACCCAGCTAAGAGTAACAATATCCTCACAGCCAGCAATACAAGTGCTAAGAAAGAAAAAGGAACATAGCTATCAAATTAAAATAAATAACACAAAAACCCAAGAGCTGATCAATATACACATAACTGTAAAGGAAGGATACCAGATTTCTAACAGACATACAAAAGCACACCAATGTCATTTCCCTTTCAAGACAAGAAGTCTCAGAAGTCTCTTTGGGAAAATATTTCTCCAAACATTTCTGAACTTTTTTTTTAAGTTTTCTTGAGCCAGTGGATGCAAATATATTAGTGTCATTACTTTTATGGCTGCTGCCTTTGGTGTGGTTGTTGTAAGCACTAAGTAATGTTACTAAGCTGGAGAACCCACCTCCCCTACCAGGTTTGGCTCTGTGTGATCAGTACTCAATTTCAAAAATTCAATTGCATGCCCAAAGGAGAGTCAGAAAAATAAGGCTCTGACTCTGAAAGAATAGTCCCCAAAGGAGTTTCACAAATGTTTTAAGCAACAAATGATTCTTTGGAACAAGGGCATGGCTCCTAAGGCAATTATTCTAAAAAGATACAGACCCACTTGGAGTTATGTGTCCTGACATGACTGCTGGAAAAGAAACCAGTCTTCCCTTTAGGGTAGTGGTTCTCAAACTTGACTGCACATTGGAACCACTGGGGAAGCTTTTCAAAATACTGACACACGAATTTTACCCCCAAGAAAGCCAAATTTAGTTGGCCTGCAGAACAGACTGGATGCCGGGAGTTTTAAAAGCTCCCCAGGTATTTCTAAGGTGCAGGTAAAATGGCAGCACATCATTTTAGAGTCATATGTCTTATATATTTATATCTTATGTCTATTTTACAACGCCTGTCCTTCCTGCTTCTTAACATACTCATCTGTACTCTCTTGCTCCAAGTACGTTGCTTGGAAGATGGCAACTGCTTAATAAATGTTTGATGAATGAATGATAAGAATAGGCATACCAGGTTAAGTGAGCAACCATTCCAGTCTGTCCACAACAGAAGGGCTTCCCTAGACGTGAGTTTGCCTGTAGTCCCAGCTACTCAGGAGGCTGAGATAGGAGGACAGCATGAGCCCAGGAGTTCGAGGCTGCAGTGGAGCACCACTATACTCCAGTCTGAAACTCAAGTCTATGTACTTAATCATTATGTTTTATTTCCTTCCAATAATATTTCAATTTTTTGTTTGATTTGTTGTTTCAATGTTTCTGTTAGTAAATAGGCTTTGAAAATGAAAAGATTCCTCACTCCATACATAGGGCATTTTCCTGTTTGAAGATCTCCTTGTCTGTCTATCTAAAACTGTAGAGGAGACCTAGCAAGAAACTCAGTCCAGGAAAACAGAAAGCAGATCACAGAGCTAGAGTAGGGGGTGGCAGGCACCCAAGCCAGCTGGCACATTAGCAGACATTGTACCATTCAGAACCAACTTGTCCTCCTGGCTAGAGCCCTCAATGCTGAGCAGTGGACTAGAAGCAGAACACTGACAGCCTTCTCCACAAGGAAGGAAGCCTCTTTGAAAGGAACCCAAGTGTATGTGCAATGTGGGCACGTGTGAATGGTGTTGCCCATCCTAGAATTGCTTAATTTATGTAAAGACCTGCAATAACCAGCAAGGAGATGTCTGAGCACTACTAATCAGAGAGAAAACCCCATGATGAAAACCTTCACCTAAATCCTTCCTTTAGGCTGCAAAATACCTTCCAAAATTATTTTAAAATTCTATCAGCCACTTTTTAAAATCAAAAGAACAGAAGTCTGTGAAAACCCAGATGTTAAAGATTTAGTAAAATTCTAGAAATTTTACTATACGCAATCCCTTTATAAACTTGGAAATACAAGAAGCTTCTAGATTTTTCTTTAAGGCAAGGTTTTTTTTTAACAATCTTTGGTCACTTCATATGGGTCAGGATAGGACTCTGCCCACATTAACATCACGTTCTAACCCAAGGACCTAAATGGAAGGGAAGATTCACAGGAAGAATATTCACACTTATCACCCATGATTCACACTCTGCAATGTTTAAAGAAAGGGAGCTTTGATTCATACCTGAAGGGGGCTTCTTTGTGGAATCGCTCCCAGAATTGCTGCTGTTCAACGTCAAAGGCTGTGCACTTCTGGCGGAGAATTGTCACTTCATTTGCCTGCAGTGGGGCCACCTGCTGTCTTACAATGATGGCCATCTTTTTTGTGTTGCTCCATTTTTCAGGAAGCTCCTGCAAAGAAGACCTCAGTGTGGTCAGACTCCCAAGGTGCTACCTCCTTTCCCAAAGTACTGGACAGAACTCAGATACTTTCGTCTATGCTACAAGGTTGTACTATCATGTAGTGGTGTCACCTGACCATTCTCTACAATCTCCTCTCTTCTCACTCTTCCTTTATTTCCCTCCTTGGCTTCCCATTCTGTTGACCATCACCTACTGCTCATTCAACTCTAACCTTCTTGCCCTCAGCCTCTAACCCTCTAACCCCTCTAACTGTATGACAATTTAGAATGCCAAAAGTTTCTAGATTTTTCTTAAAAGCAAGATATTTCTACAATATTCAGGTCCCATGGTTTCTACTATTTCTATATTTACCCTTTTCTTTTCTATGTTCTCAGGAGTGCTTGGCCACTTTCCTTCATGCCCCACATTTCCTCTTAGACCATCATAACATCTTTCAGACCTGCTTTTTTTTTTGCCCTCTGAAACAACAAGTTGGCTCATCTTTAGTTATGGAAAAAAATTCTTCATGCATATTAATTCTCCATATATCTCCAGAATTACATTCTTCCATATTCATTGAGTTTAATGTGCTAGACGTCACACATACACCACACATTACAGTCCCAAGGCATGGAACTTGAGTTAGCACCAAACTTTGTTTTTCATTTACTGCATCCCACCTCTCCCCATTCTGAAGTTCCTTTATTTCTTTTGTAAGGAATGCATAAATGCACTCACCTCCAGCTGCTTAAACACTGTTTCTGGCAATTCTTGTTCATAGGTCTTCAGCAATTCAATAGTTTGTTTTAATGGCTCAAACATCTCATCAGTGCAGCTCTGCCGTTCTTTGACAGCCAAAAGGTGCCCCATAATCTCAACCAACCCTTTGAAATCTCCTTTTTCGACTTTCTTGAGCAAGCCACTCTCACTGTTCTTTATAAATACTTCAAGGTCGGCCAAACTAATCAACGCAAACAGAACATGAGGAGCCATTCTCATTTTACTCCTTAAAAAATATTTATTATTCTAACAATATTATCTATTATCATGGAAATTTTACCATGTGCCTAGCATTGGTAGAAGTTGGCTCTGACCCAGATGGTGGACATGAGAAGTGGTCACAGACAAGATAATTTTGCATGTAGAGCCAGCAGGACCCACTGATGGATGGAGTGAGAGATGTAAGGGAATTAGAAAATTCCCTTGCCAATTGCCAATTGACTCCTGGCGATGAAGTAAATGGCAAGAAAGAAACGCTAAGCACTCTGAGTGGATTGTATCCTGATGTTGAGAATATGGCCTTTTGCACAAGTGTCAAGGTTATAAAAGGCAAAGACTAAGACCTCTCCCATGATGGAGGGGACTCTGGAGGACAGATGACTTCTAAATGTAAGGTGTGATCCTGGACCAGAAAAAAATAATTGGGACAACTGGTGAAGTTTGAAGAAGGTCTTTAGATTAGTTACTAGTTCTATATCAATATTAACCTCCTGATTTTTGATAATTGCACTTCAGCTATACAAGATGTTACCATGGGGAAAGCTGGATGAAGGGTAAAAGGGAGGTCTTCGTACTATTTTTGTAATTCTTTTTTGTTAAGTCTGAAATTATTTCAAAGTGAAAAATTAAATAATAAAACAAAAATAAAAGATGTCATGGCCTCTAAAGTCACACATTTGAGTCTGACTTTGACACTTATTAGATATGTGACCACAGCCAAGTCATTGAACATCGTTGAGCCTCAGTTTCCTAACCTATTAATTGGAAAAGTCATGGGTCTCATTGGTTATTGTGAGAGTTTAATGAAATTCATTTTTTAATCCAACACATTTATTGAGCATCTATTATAAGCCCTATCATGACTCCAGGTCCTGGGTCTAGAGTGGCAAGCTAAACAAGACTCTGACCTTTTGAAGCTTACATTCAAGTGGAAACAAATACACACACAAAAAAATCAATGAAATTCATGGTATAGTTTCATATAGTAATACATGCCAATGAAAAAGATAGTACTATTTTCTATGAAGTGCTCAGTGATGACCTTTTGATATTGAGCAGAAAATTAAATAACACGAAGGAAAAAGTCACAGAAAGAAATGGGAGAGGAGCATTCCAGATAGAGGGAACAGAATGAACGAAGGCACTGGGGTTGAATAAAGTTTGGTTTGTTTGAGAAAAGGGGAAAAAGAAAAGGTGGCAGAAGCATAAGGTGAATAGGAGGAAGCATGTAGCCAGAAGAAGTCAGAGGATTTAATGAAGGGTCAGATAGTGTGAGCCTTATTGGCCATGGTAAGAAGCCCAGATTTTATTCTAAGTATGAGGATTCTAAGTATGAGAATGCATGATCTTATTTATGTTGTCAGAAAGATCTGGGTTTGGAGAGGTAAGGATTTCAGCTGGAGGTAGTGTTGCTGGTAATTGTGGCATTGTTGCAGGGGAGACAAGAATGGGAATAGGAGAGCAGTTAGGGACTATTGTGGATGTTTAGGAGACAGAGTTGTTGGCTTTGACCTGGATGGTGGACATGAGAAGTGATCGGAGTCAAGATAATTTTTCATGTGGAGAAAACAGGACCCACTGATGAATTGGGTGAGAAAGAGATAAATCAATAATGACTCCTGGGGCTTCCAGGTCAAGATGGTGGCGACACAGGTGGAACTGTGAGATTCTACGAATGTGAGTTCCTCAAAAAGACTCTTGCTTCCCTTCCCCCTCCCACTCATCCACAGCCAGACACACGGTCTGAGGCTCAGGGTCCCTCGGCCCCACACAGGGCCAGCTATTGCATCCCTGGTTGCTCCCCTGCTGGTAGGAAATCGCGGGTCTCAGCTCCCTCCCTGGTTACAACATACCCAGACCGAGCACCCGGGGAGGCTCTGGCCACCCGCCCATCAGAGAAGCTGATTCCATCTCTGACTGAAATACACTGGGAACAGTCCAAGGCCACTTTTGCCAGAGCCCTAACCCCAGAGAGAACGCCAGTAGTGTGCCTCGGACTGGGTATGTTGTAACCAGGGAGGGAGCTGAGACCCGCGATTTCCTACCAGCAGGGGAGCAACCAGGGATGCAATAGCCGGCCCTGTATGGGACCGAGGGTCCCTGGCCTCAGACCAATGCATATGGCTGTGGATGAGTGGGTGGGGGAAGGGAAGCAAGAGTCTTTCTGGGGAACTTACATTCGGAGAATCTCACAGTTCCACCTGTGTTGTCGCCCTCTTGACCCGGAAGCCCCTAATTTTTTTTTTTAAAGCTAAGTGTAAGGATGATTGATTCCATTGGGAATCAATAATTGTGATTATAACACTCACCAGGAGTTGCCTATGCAGAAGCCTGGATATGAAAAGATATGTTTGGAGAAGTGGAACGTGTTTTTTGCATAATAGGTGTACTTTGGATCCCAGAGTAGGTAACTTTCATCTCTAAATGAGAAGACTCCAAGACCTGAAGAAAGCCTTTCCCCAGTTGAGATATGGCAGCTATTTATGATCCTGAGTTACTCTCTCCTTTTGACCCTCCCCTAAAGCCCTGGTTCTTCTATGACCGGCAATGTCCTACATATATTATCCAGAGAAATCCAGTGCAAGGCAGACCTATGCAAGCATCAAAAAGAGGATACTGACATGATGGAAGGAGCACAGTGAAAAGAACCTAATTTTGTATCTTAAGTCCCACTACTTCTCAGCAATGTAATCGTGGGAAGTGACACTTCTTTTCAATCCTCTTTTACTTCATCTGTTAAATGAGAATGTAGAGGTTTCTCAGTTTAACAACTTTCAATGTACATATATTTTTAAATATGAATAAAATTATGTACAAAGAGCACACACACAGACTATTCCCATCTCACCCCAAGATGTCACTATTGCTCATTTGTGGCAATTTTAGCCAGAATCACATTATTCTATAGCTTATGACTTATTTACTGTGCTTGTGCTTATTTTTTAGGTATTTGAAAAACACTGTCACTCCCTTTATGAAATCATTTAACACCACATTGTCCATTAAATGTCAAAGCATTATTAACGTTTATTTTTTTCATAAATGTGTATGATTGGTTAGTTGTATAAGTTCAGTTCAGAATTATAAAAATTGAATTGCAAAATAGTCTAACCTGTTTGATATAAGAAAGTTTTTGAAATAGCAAGGTTTGACATACCTAACATGGCTGTGCAGTAAGCAATATTTAAAATGGTTGGTAAAATAAAAATACAATTAAAATGTTATTCATTGTTATATGTCTGCCACCCAAACCAGTGCTTAACAAATTAATTGTTATAGAGGAAGTAAAAGAAAAGGAGGCCAGAGAAGAAAATTAGACATATCCATAACTCCGTGACAGATAATACACAAAGGAAACTTTTGAAAAAAAAATTTCATAGAATTATTAGAAATGGGATGAGTTGGTTTAAAACTTCTGAGAGGTGTGTGAAGAGTTCTTTCTCTGTGTGACTCTCTTGATGCTAGGCTCATGATACTATAACAGCTGATAACTGATAACCCTTTTCTTATGTTTTCCAGTGACCAGGGATCAAATCTGCCTACTTGTTTAATGTATTATTTTAAAGTATTTTGTCTCATCTTTACTGAAGTTTAGCTTACAGTTTTATGACTTTTGATAAACATTTAAATTCATGTTACCATTGATATAATCAATAAAGATAGAGAACATTTTCCATGTTTATAATCCATTCCCTCTCCCGGTCTCCAGTCCTGGCAATTACTGATCTGATTTCTGTCCCTAAAGTGTTCCCATTTCCATAATGTCATATTAATATAATCATATAATAAATGGTATTTTAGGTCTGGTTTCTTTGAGTTAACATAACGCATTTAAGAGACATCATGTTGTCATTTTTATCAATAGTTCACTTGTTTATATCGCAGGGAGGAATTTCATCGTGTGGATGTACCATCACTTGTTTATCCATTAGTTAGTTGATGGAAAATTGGTTTATTTCTAGCTACTAATGACGCTGCTATAAACATTTGTATACAGATGTGCAAATATATGTATATATTAACTTACATAAATTATTGGATACGAGTGCAATTTTATTGTAAATATAGCTTATGTAGTGGTCAAGTCAGGAATTTTAGGGTATCCATCATCAAAATAATATACATTGTACCATTTAGGTTGCTTCTCTTAATTCATCCCTCTCATAATCCCCACAACACTTCTGAGTCTACATTTTCTATTATTCCACTCTTTATGTCCATGTGTACACATTCTTAAGCACTCACTTATGAGTCAGAACATGCAGTTTTTTACCTTCTGTATGTTTGACTTTTTTCACTTAAGATAATGACCTCTAGTTCCATCCTTGTTGCTGTAAATGACAAGATTTCATTCTTGTTATGACTGAATAGTATTCCATTGTATGTGTGTGTATAAATATATAAATATATATGTATATATATCTTACATTTAAAAACCCAATCACCCATTGATGGACACAAGATTGATTCCATATCTTTGCTATTGTGATAGAGCCACAATACACATGTAAATGCAGGTATCTTTTTTTATAATTGATTTATTTTCCTTTGTCCAGTAGTGGAATTGCTAGATTAAATGATAGTTCTATTTTTAACTCTTTGAAAATCTCCATACTGCTTTCCATAGAGGTTGTACTAATTCACATTCTCACTGATAATGTTAAAGAGTTTCCTTTTCTCTGCATTCTTGCCAACAACTATAATTTTTTTGACTTTTTAACAATAGCCATTCTGACTGGAAAAAGATAATGCCTTATTGTTTATTTTATTTATTTATTTATTTATTTTTATTTATTTTGAGTTGGAATCTCACTCTGTCGCCCAGACTGGAGTGCAGTGGCCACTCCCGGCCACTGCAGCCTCAACCTGCTGGGATCCTTCCGCCTCAGCCTTCCAAGTAGCTGGAACTACAGGCGTGTGCTACCATGCCCGGCTAATTTTTTTTTTTTTATTGTAGAGATGAGGTCTCGCCAAATTGCCCAGGTGGGTCTTGAACCCGCGGGCTCAGGCAATCCGCTCACCTCAGTCTCTCAAGGCGCGGGATTACAGGCTGAGTCACCGAGCCCAGCTGCCTTATTGTTTTAATTCGCATTTCCCTAATGATTAGTGATGTTGAGAATTTTTTCATATACCTGTTAGCCATTTGTATGTCTTCTTTTGAACAATGTCTATTCACATCCCTAGCCCACATTTTAATAGGATTACTTATTTTGTTGTTGTTGAGTTTCTTGTAAATTCTGGATATCCACAGTGGATGGATAGTTTGTAAATATATTCTCCCATACTGCAGGTTATCTGTTCACTCTGTAGATTATTTCCCTTGCTACAAAGAAGGTTTTAGTTTAATAAAGTCTCCATTTATCTATTTTTGGTTTTGTTCCTTGTGCCTTTGAGAACTTAGTCATAATTTACCTAGACCAATGTCCAGAAGAGTTTTCCCTGTTTTTTTTCTAGTATTTTTATAGTTTCAGGTCTTACACCTAAGTCTTTAATTCATCTTGAGTTGATTGTACATGGAGAGAGATAGGGGTCCAATTACATTTTTCTGCATATAGAAATCCAATTTTCAAAGCACCATTTATTAAAAAGGGTGTTTTCCTCCCAATGTTCTTGTCTACCTTGTAAGAGATCAATTGTCTATAAATTTGTGTCTTTGTTTTTGGATTCTCTATTCTTTCCAATTGATCTATATGTCTATTTTTATGCAGACAGCATGCTATTTTGGCTTGTATAGCTTTGCAATATAATTTGAAGTCAGGTAATGGGATACCTCCAGTTTTGTTCTTTTTTGCTGAGGATCGCTTTGGATATTAAGGCTCTTTTTTGGTGCCATATAAGTTTTAGGATTTTTTTTTCCAGTTTTGTAAGAAATGATGTTGGTATTTTGGTAGAGATTGCGTTGAATCTATAGATGGCTTTGACAGTAGGATCATTTAAGTGATATTAATTATTCTAGTCTATGAGCATGAAATGTTTTTCACTTATTTGTATCACCTACAATTTCTTTCATCAGTGTGTTATAGTTTTCAATATAATAATTGTTCACGCCCTTCATTAAATTTATTCTCAGGTTTTTTGGTAGCTATTATAAACCAAATTTTCTTCTTTATTTTTTTCTCAGCTAGATAATTTTAGGTGCATAAAAACTCTACTGATTCTTATACACTGATATTGTATCCTGCAACTTTACTAAATTCTTTTATCAAATTTAGGAGTGTTTTTGGTGGTCTTTAGGCTCTTCTAGATATAAGATATCATCAGCAAAAGGGAAAATGTTACCACTTCTTTTTCCAATTTGTGTACCTTTTATTGTTTTCTCTTGCCTAATTTTTCTGGCTACAAGTACTGTTTGAATAGGAGTGAGACAAAATTGATAAGTTATTAGCTAGACTAACCAGGAAAGACACAAATAAAAACAGCCAGAAATGAAAAAAGATACACTACAACTGATACTACAGAAATACAAAAGTTCATTTGAGACTATTAACAACTATATTTTCACAAACTGGAAAGCCTAGAGAAAGTAGATACATTTCTGGAAACATACAACCTCCCAGGATTGAGCAAGGAAGCAACAGAAAACTTGAAGAGACCAATGACGATCGGTGAAATTGAATCAGTAATAAAAAAGAATTTCTCAACAAAGAAAAGCCTAGGACCTGATGGATTTACAGCCAAATTATACTTAACATACAAAGAAGAACTAATACCAACCCCCCCGAAACTGTTCCAAAAAATCAAGGAGAGAATTCTCCCTAACACATTCTACAAGGCCAGTATCATCCCAATACCAAAATCAGACAAGGACACAACAACACAACAACAACAAAAAAGAAAACTACAGACTAATATCCTTGATAAATATGATGGAAAAATCATCAACAAACGACTAGCAAACCAAATCCAACAACACATAAGAATGATAATATACCATGACCAAGTTGTATACTAAGGAACCATGGGTGGTTCAACATACTCAAGTGAATAAATGTGATACATCACAAAGACAAAATAAAGAACATTTGCCATATGATCATCCCAATAAATGAAGAAAAAGCATTTGATAAAATTCAGTATTCCTTCATGTTTTCCAGCGTGGCTGTACCATTGCACTCCCATCAGTAGTGTGTATGTGTGAATTCTGATCATTTCACATCCTCATCAATATTTGATGCTGTCATTTGTTATTGTTGTTAAGTCATTATAATAGGTATGTAGTGCCATCCTATTGTGGATTTAATTTTCTTTTAATTCTTTTATTTTGTCTTTTAATTTTCTTTTAAGTTTAATTCACAATATTTAAAAATGTTATATAATTCTATATAGCTCCAATATATTAATTTACTAGAAAATTGTATCATTATTGCAAAACTTGTGGATGGATTTAACAAGTTCCCTTTTCCAGCTATCTACAGCACTGTTCCTATCTTAATAATTATTAAGTTTTGTGTTGTTTCCTTTATGCTATTATAGTTTGTGCCCACTAGATGGCAACTGCTCAACTGTTTGGAAGTGCCAAATACCTGAAAAGAAGGATAAAAGCATGGAATCAGGCTGTGAATGTGAAATGCTTTATTCCATAATTGTAAAAGAACAAAACAAAACAAAACAAAAACTTCATTGACTGCCAAGAGTTCATCATAGCCTAATGTGTGTGCTTTCTAAGTAATTTCAATCTTAGAACTACCAAATATGAATGGAACACAGGATATAAAAATACAAAATAAAGTGTCTTCTGTACGTAAGTCAATGGCACATGGTAAACAAATACTTTGTAGCAAACTTCATCCAGAAACTTGATTTAGTTTCTTCAGACAGCATATATTTTTCAAGAATATCCTCTGAAACATAGTTATTTTATTAGTTTTGAGATACCAAACTGATATATATTCTGAAATAACTATAGATAAACTGAAAAAGTTAGTTAAGATTTTTTGCTTGTTTGTTATTGCTATTTTAGTACCACATGAGACCTCTCTCTGAGATGATTTCATTCATTAATCAAATATTTACTAAGTTTTTTTTATGCCCCAAGTTTTTTGTTAGCCATTAGGAATACTAAGGGGAAAAGACCTAATACATAATAAAAAATAATATGATAAAAATAAAATAATAAGAATAGTAATTACCCTTTAAGTGCCAGGATGTATTCTAAGAAATTTATAAGCATTACTACTTAATCCTTATTACCAAAATCTTATGATATATTGTCATTCTATTTAAAAACAAAATGTTAAGACTGAAGTCCTCTGTCAAGTGGAGTAGCTATAGCAGAGACTAAAATTGTTTCAATGAATATTTAGGTTTAAAGTAGGTTGAAGATGTCACCCCAGAGTCACACTTTTGTTTTTTATTTTTATTTTAAAGATATGGGGTACAATTTAGGATTAGGTGTACAAATGGTCATTGTACAGGTAAAGTGTGGGCCAAACTTTGGTACCCACTTTGCAGCCATGTGATATGAAAAGTAGATATTCTTATGTCTTTCAGTGTTGGACAATATTCACCAGTTGAGAGCCTCCATGCCTACCCATACAGTGTCTATGGAGATCACCGAGTAGAGGTGACAAAGGCAGGCTCTAAGCCAGAGGCTGGATGGAGGACAGATGCAGAACGTAAGAGAAAGGTTGAAGCCCCAATAGGAGTCAAGAAAGAGTCAAGTCGTCAGTGTCTAACCATGCAAAGAGAACATACTGAGAATGTCATTACCAGTTACAATTTTCTGCTATGGATATCAACGTGATTCCTAGATACCAAGACAAGAAATATTTCCATTGATACCTACCAAGCCACAGAGGTAGCAGGCACTCACATGTAGCCCAGTTGTCTACTCTCATTACCATGAGGACATGTAAACTTTTTCTCGACTCTCAGATACTGTCTGGGATAGATTAGGAGGATTAAGAGGAAAAGAGAAACATTTTTGAGAGGAAAGAAATATAACTTAATTTACTATTTATCCCAAATGATATTTCTTTAAATATATCATCATGCACCTTTAAGTTTTTAAACTTTTGAGGCTCAAAGATGACTCTTTATTATAAGTTGTAGACATGCTTTCTCACTGACTCACTACACACCCACCTACACACAATCTCTTTCTCCCACTAACTCCTCAGCCTTCCCCCCACATAGTAAAATAATTCAAAATATTTGCCTATGTCTCTACAGGAGTTAGTGAATAATTGAGGCTCAGTTATTAACACCTTAAAGATTTATGAATCCCAGATTTTAAAAACTCTAGGTGGTGGAAATGGCACTTGAATTTTGACTTAGTCATTTGCCAATCATGAGACCATGAGTAAATCAACTCTTTTATCTGAATCTCAGGTTTCTCACTCTGTTTGTTGAATGTCTATGAAATGGAGGAATGGGATAGGGATGGTTACATAGTAAAAAACAAAAAAAAGTATATTTTATACAATCTTCTTTGTAAGATTTTATAATATATGACTCTACTTACAGTACAGTGATTTTGGATCTGTCATCATTAATTTTTAATTTTGTATTTCAAAGTTTACCACTTTTTCTCTATCCCACCAGCATCAGCACACCTATGGGGCAATCATCATCCTCACACATGAAGAACTGCAGTAGCATTCACGGTATCTTGCTGTTTCAACCCTTATTCTTTCCTATGTATGAAGCACACTATTCTCAACCTATAATATTCTTGCTTAAAAAATCTACCAAGGCTCTCAACTGCATAAAATATTACATCTAAAACCTAACAGTCAAAACCTTTTACATATAAAAAAATTTTCTTACCTTGCTTAATCAATCTTACCTCTTCAGCTCAGTCAGCTAAACCTTACTACTATCAGGAAGTTCTCATAGGAGGTAAAATGGTAATGATTTAGAGTCTTTGGCTCAGTCACTTACCAGCTGTTTTCATCTTGGGCAAAACATTTATTCTACCAAGGCTTTAGTTTTCTCAATTCTTAAATAAAGTAGTCATACTATACGGTTTTTAAGGTCATTTCTTGCTCTGATATTCTCTGACTCCATGACCCTGTGCCCCTTAAACACTAAGTTCATTCTGTGCTTTCCTTCTGTGGTGCCCTTTCTGCCACACTGAGCATTTTCTGCTTTCCAAGGTGCAACTCATGCACTCCCTCATTCATGAAATCTCACCATTTCCTAAGTTTATGAGACTCATTTCCAATATATCATTGTAGTTTCTCAAAAGGTCTATAATGTAATCACTATTCCTACTCAAACTCAGAGAAGTCAAGTGTCCAGACTATAACTTCTCAACACTAACCCCATACATGTTCAACCTGTTAAGTAAGTATGTCTCTTAGCTTCCCATTAGTAGTAAGATTTAGCTGACTGAGCTGAAGAGGTAAGATTGATTAAGAAAGGTAAGATAATTTTTTTATATGTAAAAGGTTTTAGCAGTTAGGTTTCAGATGTAATATTTTATGCAGTTGAGAGCCTTTCACATATCTGGTTATGATTTAATTCAATAAACATTAAGCCCCTGCAATGTGCAATCTGCTTAGGTAACAAGCTATGGCCAAGGGAGATGGAGAGCAAGTGAAATTTTCTATCATAGGCGCTTATAATTTTTTGTTTGTTTGTTTTCTGGTAACCCTTAACAATAAGCATATTAAGTATAATAGAGCATAGAGAATAAAATAAAAACACTGACCGTGGAGTAAAAAATATGTGAGTCTTCTCCTTCTCTTTACTTTCTATGAAGGAAAATTTCAAATGCATTAAAAGAAAAGAGAATAGTACTACACACTTCCATTCACCCTCTCATTCAGCTTCAACAATGATCAACTCTTAATCAGTATCATTTCATCTATACTCCTAACCACTCCTTTAGAATATTTTGAGGCAAAATGTTTTATCTGTAAATATTTTGTTAGGGAGATCTAAATATAAGAACTCTTTTTAAATATAACACTAGTACCAACAAAAATTCTTTAAAAATCATCAAAAACTAATCAAGATTCAAATTTTCCTAATTATCTAATTTTTAAGAAAAGTTTGTTCAAGAAGTTTATCTCATAGAAGTAAATAGTAGAATGGTGGTTCCTAGGGATGGGGATGATGGAGGGATGGTTGAAAATATATTGGTTAACATATAAAAAGTTTCAGCTACACAGGAGGAGTAAGTTTGAGAGACCTATTGTACAGCATGTTTACCATAGTTAATAATGTATTAAATTTTTGAAAAAGGTAAAGAAGGTGGAATAAAGTGTTCTCTCCACAAAAATGATAACTATGTGAGGTAGTGCTTATGGTAACAGCTAGATTTACTTATTCCGTAATGTATATGTACTTCAAAACATTGTGTTGCACATGGTAAACACACACAATTTTATTTCAATTAAAAAATATATTTATGCTGAGAAAATAAAAACATTTGTTCAAATCAAGACTCCAAACAAGTCTATACATGAGTTGTCCATCTCTTTCAGTCTACAAGATCTCTTTCTTTCTCTCACTCTCTCCTATTGCAATTGATTTGTTTGAAAACATTTTTAAAAAACCAGATTGTTTGACCTGTAGTGCTTGTGACACAGTCTGGATTTTTCTGATTGCGTTATTTCATGCTCTCATGAAAGGGGAGTTAAATCTAGAGAACTGGACACAGTCAGGTTCTCTATTTTAGGTAAGACCTTTACATGAGTTGTGAGGTAAATTTCCATTAGAAGTCAATGATATCTAATTGACAAATATTTTCAGAGGCAATCATTTAAAATGGTAATGTTCTATCATTCTTCCCTAATTTGGTAGGTAGAAGACTGCTATACAGAAGAATTTCATTTAAATAAATTGGTTACCTTAAATTTCAATTTTATAAAACTGACAAGATCACTGTTTTATTTTTTCCCTTTATTTAGCAGTTTTCAAAATAATGAATAGATTACCTAGCATCTTCAGAATATAATAAGGTGATTTTAAAATAATATCATTCTGAAACCATGAATGTAAACATACTCAGGGTATTTTAATTCATTACAATCATTACCCTCATTGATGCTCAGATTGCCCATTTTGGTGAGTGAAAGCTAGTGGGCTTTTGAATCCTTTCAACGTAACACTCCGTATCTTGGTAGATAGTTTACTTGCTTTCTGACATAACAAAATATTTCAGGTTCATCTTCTATTTTTCCTGCCTTAGACCTAGAATCATCCTTTTTCTTGGATATCAGAATTTTTTCAAGAAACCCTGGCACCTTTTATCAGGCAATGGTACTTGGAAACCATACTGGAGGACTAGAGATGTTTTTGTAGCTAATAAGCTGCCATTTTTTTCTAGCCCTTTTAAGTGGACAAAATTAGAAAATACTCTTTTTGTAAAGATAAAACACATCTTTTCATGACTCATTCTGAACTTTCAATTCAAATTTGACTTTCAATTCAAATTTGACTTGATCTTGTAAGTCTTACAAGAACTTATGTTTTTAACCCACCTTCACCAGTTACCTGTGTAACAAGTGAAACAGCCTGTAACTACTCTAAGCCTTCAATTTTAAGCCTGAAAAATAAGAATAATAAAAGCAGCTTTACACTGAATATTTATAAGAAGATATTGGTTTGTCCTGGCTATACGAAAAATACTGAAGTACCATAAACCACTGAAATATTAAGCAAACCATTTTGCTTTATTATACATAAAACTAGTAACTCTAAAAGTCACAGAATTCTTTATCTAAGCTGTTCCAAGCAGGGACATTCCACAAGTTACTAGTTAAATACAGCTAGAAAAGACTACTAGAAACCACAGGATGATTGATACTTTCATCACAGCCTCCCCAACTCTGTTCTGCCTTCTTTTCAGCCATGTAAACACTGGCTTCTTAAATATAATATCAGCCCTATTGTTGGGCCCTCTTCATGTGAGTTCTGAATGAAGCTCCATTGAGCCAGGGACAATCATTTCCGCATGCTTCCCCTTGATCTCGGCTATACAATTGAATATTTCTATTGCAGCAGCGATAAGGCAGACAATTGCAGAAAATTCTCAAAAGAACTACTGCAGCTCCAGAGTTAACTAGCAGTGAAAATCTCTCTGGGACACCACCCCACCTATGTTCAGAAAGATAGGCAAAGCTCTCTTCTTTGTCTAGACCTTCCTTTAATTAGGGCCCAGGGGGCCAGGAAAATGCTCTGAAGTAAGTCTTGGCACTGCTCTGACTTTTCAAGACTAATGACTTTGGTGGAGAAAAAATGTTTTTAAATATCCAGATCTCTTAACTAGAAACCCAAACCATTCTAATTAGAGTGTCCAAGCACTGAGATGTTCACTAATGAGACTCAAAGAACCAACAAGGGAGAAACAATGATTTTTTTTGCATTAGGCATTTATCAGGCTGCCTTAAATGTGGTCTACATTCACTCATGGCCCAGAACCATGTTCCTTTTTCGGATGGACTGTTAGCAAGCCTCTCTGGTGAGGTTTTCAATAGGGAGTCTCCACATTCCATTGCTTCTGCATCAGTCCCCACTGTTCTCTTTTCCTGTGTTCACTCTCCTACCTAGGAGATTCCTATGGCTTCAGATTCCTATGGCTTGAATTTGTTTATTTATTTTTGTTTTTGAGTCAGAGTCTCAATCTGTTGCCAAGGCTGGTATGCAGTGGAAAGCTCACGGCTACCGCAGCCTCCACCTACTGGGCTTGGGCTCAGGCAATCTTTCCGCCTCAGCCTTACAAGTATCTGGGACTACCAGCCCGCATCACCACGCCTGGTTAGTTTTTTTACTTTTATTGTAGAGACGAGGTCTCGCCATGTTGCCCATGCTGATCTTGAACCCCCGGGCTCCGGCAATCCTTCTGGCCTTTACTTCCCAAAGTGTTAGGATTACAGGCATGAGCCACTGTGTGTGACCTGAATTTATTTTTATAATTCGTGTCCTACACCAGCCAAATCTAATGACTTATTTTGTACCTCTGAGCCTTTGTACATGCTGTTCCTTCTGCATAGGCCTTTCCTTCTCTAAATAATTATTCTTTTTCAGCTCTTATAGCTCCTCTACAAAGTTTTTCTAAACTCCTCTTTCTACATCTTTATCAAGAAGTAAATGTTAATTCTCATCGACCCACCTCTTTACTCAAGGCATACCTCTATCACCTCACTTAGTATGGTAATTATACACCTATATGTATATTTCCTCTATAGTATTCTGCACATCACAAGTAGAGAAAATATATATTTTTTTCTATTCCCAATTCCTACCTTATCTCCTGTTCATCATAGGACATACATGAATATTTGAAGACTCTCACTAGTTGGAGATAAATTGCAGAATATCCAGTAAACTAGTAGAGGTTCATTCAAAATTCTCTAGAATGTAAAAAGCGGAAACCCTAAAACACAACTGACTGATTTCTAGACCTCAGGTCATCCAGATAAAGTAGCCAACAAGTAAAAACTAAAACTAAAATAAAATAAAATAAGCATGGGCCACAAATAACGGGGGTCTTTGCCCATCACACTTTTCACTTTCTCTGTTGAGAGAGGTTCATAGAGCAAAGCCTCCCACCCAACCTACATCTTTAGTAAACATCAAGCATGGTACTTGGAACACAATAGGTGTTAACTCCATGAATGTATGAATGTATACATGTATATGTGAAGTACACTTTTCTTGTTTGCAGTGCTTTCAGAAATGTCCCTATCATTGTGACCTAATAATATCAATCAGGATAATAGCAAATATGCATATGGTCCTGAGTTATTCTCCATATATATGCTCATACTTTTGAGTGTATTTTCTCTCTTTCATTTATAATACCTCCCTTAGTATTCCAATATATAATATAGTTATGTTTTATAACATATATAAAATGTTTCCCTCCACTGTTTATGTATATTTATTGTAAATATAGATTTATAGGCATGCTATATATTATTAAATAATATAGTTGTAACATAATTATTTTATCATTTATCTCCCTTACTACTGTGAAACCTCCATGAGAAAGGGAACACTATCATTGCTTTGCTCTCTAATCATCCAGCTGAATACCAGAAATAGGGATATCACACAATAAAATATGTGGAATCATTCAATAAATATATCAAAGGTTTCAGATCTGATCTTCCAGGGTTTCCTCATATTGTGGTCCTTTTCCAGCCTTGTTACCGAGAGCTAATGGTGGCTCAGGGTGGCTCATTCTGGTTCCTCACTGAGACCAGAATGGAAGATGGTGCTATCAGAGTTTTCTAAATCCATAATGAACTCAGCCTTGTGCCTTGTCTACAGAATCACTAAGAAAGTAATGCAGGAAAATGAAACAAAGAGAGGCACATACAAGAAATAATCTTGGCACAACACCTTGCAAATCAATTCTCTATGCCCTTGCTTCTGAATTCCCCTATAAGGTGGAGGCCTAGAAACTGCAATCTTTTCTTAATGATTGTCAGGCAGTGTGTTCTGACACTCACTGCCTTTCCTGGAGTTTCTGGCAGGACTGCTAATATTTATCCACAACTTTCAATCAACCCCCAGACTTTCTTATAATGGCTGCACTGATTCTTCCCCAAAGTTATCTGAAAGACTCAAAAACTTCCCTTAAGCTTCATCTACTGCTTTTCAAATTTTGTTAAAGAGCATCAGGGCAGTGGTTGAGAAAGTATTTTAGAGCAAAGCTCTATTTTCAATCACCTATCAATTTCTCAAATCTAGAAGAAAGAGATTTTTTAGACTCTTCTTCTTTGTCCTCCTTTCTTTTATTTTTATTTATATTTTTTAACTTTCTCAATTTTACTTGTCAAACTGGACCATAAACAGTTAAATCCAAAGGTTTCCAGGAAACAGTCAAGTGACAGTTTTTTTCCTGACCTGGCTTCTTTTTTATCCCCATCTTCCTTCTTTCTAACTGTGATGTCTAACTATTTTCATTTTTTTCTGTTTTAAAACAGTAACAGTATTAAATAACGTCCTTGAAACAGTGTCTAGCTGAATATTGGTTAATAATGATATTTTCCATTTGCATATGCTTTATAAAAAGCTCTTTCACAAATCTTGTGAATCTCATAATACCTCGATAGGATAAATAAGGCATAAAACAGAGAGCCAGTGAATACCACACCATCTAGTCTGATGAGGAGAATGCATTACTGTTGCAAAGAAACAGGTCTTCCCTTATGTTGAGTAGAGACTGAAATTTTACAAAGTTGTGTGTACAAAATTGTACAAGAGAATAAGAACCAATACACAGCAACATAAAAGATAGTAATAAAAATTTTAAAAGAGAAACACAGCACACTCAGCAATCACTGTCTCTCCCTTTCTCCCCACTGTTTATTCATATTCACTGTAAATATAAATTGATATGTATGCATATCATTTTAATTTTGAAATACAAGGTATTCATGTAAAAATAATTTTTAAAATAGTCTTGGGAGGCTGAGATAAAAAGATCGCCTGAGCCCAGAGGCTGCAAATCCGTGATTGTGGCAGTGCACTCTAGCCTGGGCAAGAGAGTGTAACTCTGACTCAGAAAAAAGAAGAAAGAAAGGAAAAAAAAGAACGTGTTTCAAAATGCAATGTTCAGAGCCTCTGAACTTTTAAATTAACTAGTTACACAATTTAAGACTTTCAAGCTAGAAATTGCATGCTAAAATTAAGGAAGTTTAAAGTATAATTTAATAAAATATTACTTAATACTTGACAATTTTTAAAATGACAAATTAAGACAGAAATTATGCCCTTGTTTTGCAGATAAGGACACCGAGGCTAAAAATAATGTCCAAGGCCACAGCACTGGCAAGTGGAAAGTCAAGTTCTAAAACCTATATCTTTTTGGCTTACTGTCGACCATATTCTTCCACCACCTTCAATAAGATATAATAGACTATTATGATTGGTACATAAACAACACTTTTGACATCTACTGTTTGTCTAATTTATGGGTTCCATCTCTTTTTTTCTAGCTAATATGACTCTACTAAGCCAGGAAATACGTTACAACTGACAAATAGATTTTAACAATTTTATACGCAGAATATTTTTAGTTATTTTTAGTAATCTACAAATTTTTTCTAACTTTAACAAGATCTAAAAATGACATGTTTAGAGTGATTAGAAAATTTATGAATAATAGGAGAGTCCCTGTTAAACATACTTGACTTCCCAGAAATATTTTTGCCACCACATGGGGGTGTAGTGTTCTTAATATATACTTTGCAGGAATTCTGAGCTACTCAGATGAGCAAGCCTAGGGAGTGGCAGGGAAAGACGGATTTTGTGTGCAAAGGCAAAGCAGTTTTTCTTATCTGCACTGAGCATGAGGCCTGGGAATAGAAGTTAGTCTTAATTTATCCTCCAAGTGTCTCCAATATGAAATTAATATCTTCATTATATTAATTTGCCTGCATTTTTCAATCTCAGAAAATACTTCACATTATGTATGAGCTACCTGGGAGGGGCAGCAATTCCACTAAAAGTAGTTATATTAGTATAAGCTAATCTATATTCTCCAGTTTAAGAAGGTGATTAGAAACTTGCTTAATTAAGCAAAAGTCACTTTTGTTGTTGGAATTACTGTGAGATAATTGACCATGATGAGAGCTGTGTTCCCCAGATGAAAGCAAATAATGGAAGCCAGGGTCAATTATATTAATGCCCACAGTGAAAAGAGCTGTTGAGATCATCATAAGACACAACTGTAAAATACTTAAAGTCCTAAATGGCCAAAGCTTTTCAACTACATTGTAGTGATCACAGATCCAATACGGTTTAATTAAAACAAAACTACCACATCCATAATGATCAGAAAGGTTTCTAATTGTGGACAAATTTAGTATTAAGAACACGCCAAAATAATTTCCCACATCTGCTTATGCAGGTTTTCTGCTTCCGCAACTGCAGAAAACACACTTCTAAAAAGCTGGCCAGATGAAAAATTACTTCTTGAGTTGATAATGGTCATTTTAGGTGAGTCATTCACACTTTCCATAATTTAGATTTCATTTCATGTTTTAGGATTGGGACAGCATAGCTTAATTTCAGTAAAAAGGGAAAACAAAAAAAGAATGAGTTTTGGAATCAGGCAGATTGGAGCTGGAATCCTAGGAATGCTAGGTTTACCATCTGCTAATTGCACGATTTAACTGCATAATGTCTCTGTTCCCACAGGGCCCTCAAAAGAAATAACAGGCAATTCAGATGGGATTCTGAAGATAATTTAAGAAAGAGAGGTATGGTTAGGTTAAGGGATTGAATAAAAAATAATGAAGCACTCAGGGACTCAAGAGCAGGAGCAAGAAGCCTTTACCACCCTAGGGATTAGAGCAAGAGGGAAGAAATAGAGAATTACAGTCTGATAAGAGTTGGAGCTTTGGAAGTGCTGCCTAACAGGAGCTATAGTTATGGAGTGATATCTACTGCCAGTATTATGGCAAGAGATAAATACTCTGACATTTAAAAAAATCATCTGATCTCTTGCAGGGATTACCCTTTGGTCAAACCCAACCAGACAACCAGAAACAAGCCAGCAAAGTAGCTCTTCATGAGGCAGTCAATAGCGGTCAGCCCTATGGGCAATGATAGGGACAAAGATGAGCAGACCATTGTTCTGGGTACGGAGGATGAAATAGAGAAAGGTACTTAATCCCTTGATGTCTTTTTGCTCATTTGTAAATGGAGAAATGACTAAATTCTTGTCCAATATAATTGTTGCAAAGAGGAAATGAAATATACATAAAGTACATAATGAGGCACACAGCATATTATAGCTGCTCAATAAATAGTACCTAGTACTTATTTTTAACAGTAACTAATCGTTGTTATGGTAAGTATATATTCTCTATTAAAGTCAACAACCATCCAACAGATTTACCCCCTCAGGAAACTATTTTGTTTCTTCTTTAAAGGAAATTGTTTTGTTTTCTTCTTTATAAAAAAGGGATACCATGAACAGAGAGATGAAATAACTAGAAACTAAGTTATCTAATGCTGTGAGTCATATGCTTACTTGGACCTTGATATGAAAGTTCTGCTGTTATAGGTTTCTGACCTGCACAATCCTGTCCAGAAAGCACATGAGCAGACAGACTTGGGATTCTAAACGTTTTGTACCTTACACTTTACCATTATCATATATAATATCTGAAATGAAACCAACTTTTTGAGGATGAGAATATGAATTTAAACTTTACATTTAAAATTATTGGTAATCATCAAAAGCACTGAAGTTTGATACAGGAGTGTGTTGCATAGATGTGCTCAATCACCCCATAAAATAGCCCACACCATCCCAGGCATGCTCTGTCACATCTTCAGCTTTTACTGTCTTTTGACGTATTTATCTCTATCTGAAATGTTGACTTTTTTTCATAAGAATAGACACCTAGAATATCTCATTCTCCTTTATGTTTTATATTTTCTAGAACAGAGTCTGGTAGTAGATACTAAAAATGAACACACACTACATAGAAAAGTATGCATACAAAAGTGGTTGAAGTGAGAATTAGATGACATGATGTACTCAAACCACTTTGAAACATGCACTCAAATATGACAGCAATTATTATTGTTTTAATTATTATTGTTACTATTAGTAATAATAATAAAGTGGCATACACATAGTAAATACTATAGTCATGAAAATATTATTTTCCTAATTGACTGACTCTTTATCATACATGCCTGTACTTAGGACAAGACTGGCAATCTTTGTATTTAGACTGCGACTACTGCCAACTTAATGTTTACAGTGACATTGCCAGCCAGAATTTGTAGCTTGGAATGATATCTCTCAAATATTAGTGACAATAACGTCCCAGATTCCAGGACAAAATGCCAAGTGCTAAATGCCAAGAGCTAAACAAATAATAAAAGGGAAACTTACATATTTTCACTTCTAGGAAGATGAAGTAGAGGTGCTTTTCTCAATTATTCTACTAAGTACAAATAAAAATCCTGGCACTATATATAAAACAAATGTAAGAAGAGCTAAAGGTAGAAAGAAGTGGGAAGACTAACAAGAGACCTAGAAACCCTAGGAACGACATGGTGGTAAGTTTTATGGGTTTTCTCTTGCTTTATATACTCCAAAGTTGAAGATGAACAAGCCCCAAACTCAGAAACATTAAAGGATGCATATAAAAATAGCCTTAAGAAAAGCCTATCCTCTCTAGCCAAAGGTCCAGGAAAATGCAGAAAAACAGACAATTTTTAGATTATAACTGCTTTCCTTTAGCCAATACCACACAAAAATCTGTGACCCTAATCCCACCTATACCAGCAAAGGCCAAGTAGAAGCCTTGACTTGTACCCTTGCCACTTATAAGGAGGTTCTCCAACCCCTTTGCTCAAATAGTATCAGAAAGTGCCTATAAGGAAGCTGACACTCCACACAGGCAGTAATAAAAGTCATCTCCCCAACACTGTGTCAGCAGAGACCATTTGGGGGCCTAGAACCCAGCTTTCACTTGGCAATAATAAGACATCCCTTCCTCTCCTGGCGAGGGTGCTGTCAGAGGAAGCCTTAAGGAGAGTCAGAACTGTCACCACTGCCCAAGAGTCATAAGATCACACCCTCCCACTTATACTCACCGTGGTGTCAGTGAAGGTCAAGTGGAGTCAAGTGGAAAATGGTAGTAGAAGTGTGCTCCTATCCCTTCCAGCTAGAGAGAGCTATCAATGGAAGTCTAGTGGGAAACTGAAATTCCTGCCTCCACTCAGCAGTAAGGAAAAGCCTTGCACCTGTGGGTGTCAACAGATGCTGAAAGGAAAACTTGGACTTTTATCTTCACCTGAAAGTAATGAGACTACACCACTTTTCCCTTTTTCCTGTCTGAAAATGTACAGAAAATCATTTATCATACCGAAAACCAGGACAATCAAAAGTGAAAACCAAAGAGAGAATCAATAAATGCCAACACCAGGATGATAGCAGACATTATATTTCAAAGAACAATTATGAACATACATGAAACAAATTGAAAAATAGAAACAAAAAAGTCTCAATAAAAAATAGAAAATATAAAAATTCAATTTGAAATTTAAGAACTGAAAAACACAATAACTAAAGTATAATACAAAACTCAATGGACAAATTCAGCAAGAGAATGAAGAGGACAAAGGAAAGAATCAGTGAACTGAAAGATAAAATAATATGTATTTAAATGGAGAATAAATTAACCTAAAAATGACAAGAGGGCCAGGCTCGGTGGTTCAGCCTGTAATCCCAGTACTTTGGGAGGCCGAGGCGAGTGGATTGCCTGAGCCTGTGGGTTCGAGACCAGCCCAAGCAACTTGACGAGAGCTCCTCTCTACAATTAAAAAAAAATAAAATTAGCCGGTGTGGTAGCCTGCACCTGTAGTTCCAGCTATTTGGAAGGCTGAGGTGGAAGGATCACCAGAGCCCCCAGCAGGTCGATGCTGGCGCAGCCATGAGTGTGCCACTGCACTCCAGCCTGGGTGACAGAGTGAGATTCCAACTCAAAAAAAAAAGAAGTTTCAGGGATCTATAGTATTTTTTAATGAATAATCTAATATTTATATCACCAAAATCCCAGAATGAAATAAGAGAGAGGAGACCTGAAAGACTACTCAAAGAAAAAAATGACTGAAAACACTAAACTAACCAAGTAAACCATAAACAAAAAGATTCAAGAAGTTGAGCAAAGACCAAACAGGATAAACTGGAAGAACTCTACATTAAAATATATTATAGTCAATTTTATGAAAACAAAAGACAAAAAAAAAATTCTTGAAAGTTGTAAGAAAGAAATGACATTTAAACCTATAAAGGTAAATCAATTTGGAGTGACAGTAGATTTCTTATCAGAAATTATTTTGGAAGTCATAAGGAAGTGACACAACATTTTTTCAACTCGAAAAAAAAAAAGAACTTTCAACTTTCAACCTAGAATACTATACCTAGTGAAAGAATTCTTGAGGAATTAAGGGAAATCAATACATTCTCAAATAAGAGGAAACTATGAGAATATGTCACAAGTAGAACTACCCTGAAATAATATCTAAAGAAATTTCTCCAAATAGAAAGGAAATGCTAATAAAATAAAGCTTTGAAAATCTCAAAATATGTGGGTAAATGCCATAAACTTCTTTTCTTGAGTTTTCTAAATTATGTTTTTAAACATAACTATCATGGTCTAATTGGATTCTCACTTAATGTAAAATAAATATTAAAGAAAATTATGTGATAAACAGAGAAAAATAAAGGGATATAAATGAAGATTAAGGTTTCAACACTTCACTCAAACTGGCAAAAGGACAACACAATAGGTTGTAGTAAATTACCTAAGCAACACCTAAGGGGAGATTAATTATTAACTCTGCAAAGAGATGCACTCAAACACACTCTAAGTAAAGCAAATGAAATTGTAAAAATTGTTCAAGTAACCCACTGGATGGCCAAAACAAAAAACAAAACAGAGAAAAAATAGAGAGAAAAAAGGGAAAGTTATAAACAAAATATAAGACTTAAATCATAACATCCTAATAATACCCTGAATGTAAATGATCTAAATATATAAATAAAAAGTCAGAAATTATAATTAGCAACCTCCTTGGGTCCCCTCTCACTATATAACCTCCCTGGGTCCCCTCTCACTATATAACCCAACTATATGCTGCTTACAAGAAACTCACTTCAAATGTGACATATAAGCAGGTTGAAAATAAAAAAAGGAAAAATGTATATTACGTAAACATTACTTTGTAAATGGCAAGAATGTCTATTTTAACACCAGATAAAGTATATTCAAAGCAAAACAAAATTAGCAGATTAGAGAGAGACATTCTATAAGAATAATAGGATAGCCTGGGCTCAATGTCTCAGCCTGTAATCCCAGCACTCTGGGAGGCCGAGGTGAGTGGATTGCCTGAGTCCACGGGTTCAAGACCAGACTGCGCAACTTGGCAAGAACTAATCTCTACAATAAATCAAAAATGAGCTGCATGTGGTAGCGCGTGCCTATAGTACTAGCTACTTGGAAGACTGAAGCAGAGGATCGCCGTAGCCCAACAGGTTGAGGCAGCCGTCACTAGAAGCATGCCATTGCACTCCAGTCTGGGCACCAGAGTGAGACTTTAACTCAAAAAAAAAAAAAAAAGAAAAGAAAAAAAGACTTATAGGATAAATCCACAAAGAAGATATTAAATCTTACATGTGTATGCACCAAAAAACAGAGTTGTAAGCTAAATGAAGTAAAAATAATATAACCAAAAGGACAAACAGATAAACCCACTTATAATTGGAGACTTCAATACACCCATTTTAACAATTGGTAGGATAACTAGACAGAAAATTAGAAGGCATATAGAAAAGCTGAACAACCATATCAACTAATAGAATCTACTAGACATTTATAGAATAATCCAACAAAAACAGAAGAATTCATATTCTTCAAGTGTCCACAAAACTTGTAGTAAGATAGAACATATCCTGGGCCATAATACAAAGCTCAACAAATGTGAACAAATTTAAATAATAGAGATTGTGTTCTCTGACTGACCACAGTGAAATAAAACTAAAGACTAACAACAGAATTTTTTTTTTAAATCTCCAAATGCTTAGAAACTTAAAAACATACTTTTAAATAACATACGGGTCAAGAGAATATCTCAAGATAAATTTAAAAATATGAATTTCAGTCAGTGAAAATACTAATACAATATATCAAAATTTATGGGACACAGTTAAAACCATCCTAAAGTGAAATTTAAAGCATTAAATTTTTATATTAGGAAAGAGGAAAAGTCTCAAATAATCTAAGATTCCATCTAGAAAAATAAAAAGCAAAATAAATCCAAATCAAGGAGAAGAAAAAAAAATAAAGAGCAGAAAATAAAATTTAAATCACAGAATCAATAGACAAAATCAATTAAATTAAAAAATCAATGTTTGATAAGATCAATAAAATTAACAAACCTCTAACAAGACTGACAAAGAAAAATATAAGTTACCAATATTAGAAATGAAATAGGAGTCATCACTACAGACTCTGAAGATGTCAAAAGGATACTAAGTGAATCCTATAAACAGCTCTACACATATAAACTTGACAACTTAGGGGAAATGTACCAGTTCCTCAAAAATCACAAATGATCACAAGCAACTCAATATAAAATAGACAATACAAATAGCTCTACAACTATTAAAGAAATTGAGTTTTAAAGAATTCCTTACAAAGAGATCTCTAGGGCCAGATGATTGCATTGGAGAATTCTACAAAACATACTAAAAGAATCATGACCAATTTTATGCAATCTTTCAGAAAATAGAAGTGGAGAGGATACTTTTCAATTATCTTCTAATATTATTAAAATATCTCAGAAAAAGTATGAAAAAAGAAAACAACAAGATCAATATTCCTCATGAATAGAAACACAAACATCCCTTAAAAATGTTAACAAATAAAATTCAACAATATGCAAAACAATATATATCATGATCAAGTGAGGCTTATTCCAGGGATGCAAGTCTGGTTCAATATTTGAAAATCAAGCAAAGTAATCAACCATATAAACAATCTAAAGAAGAACAATAGCATAATCACATCAATCAATCAATACAGAAAAAGCATTTGATAAAATTCAACACACACTGATAAAATGTCTCAAAAACTAGAGATAGAAGAAAATTCCCTCTTCTTAATATAAAGTATCTATAAAATAAATCTGTACCTAACATTATATTAAAGGGTGAAAGATGAATTGTTTCCACCTATGATTAGGAAAAAGGCAAAGATGTCCTTCCTACCAGTCTAATATACCATATGCTTTAAATTCTAGCCCTTTGCTTGTAACAAAGCAAGAAAACAAAATAAAAGTCATAAAATCAGAAAGAAAGAAATAAGATTGCTTCTATTTTCAAATGACATGATCATCTACAAACAGAACAACAACAAAAATCTACAACCCCCCCAAACCTTCTAGAACCAATAAATAAGTTCAACCAGGTAACAATGTACAAAATAAATATATAATCCATTGTATTTCTATATACTAGCAATCAACATGTAGACACCAAAGCTAAAAATATAATGCCATTTATAATGACTTAAAAATACTAGACATAAATCTAAATAAGCATTATATACCCTAAACTGCAAAATATTGATAATAGAAATCAAACAAATTCTAAATAAATAGACATACCATGATCACGGAGTGGAATACTCAACATAGTAAAATATCTATTTTGCCCAAATTTATACACACATTTAATATACTTCTTATTAAACTCCCAGCAAGATTTTTGGTGTAGACAAGTTTATTATAAAATTTATACAGAAAGACAAAAGAATCAGTGTACTTAAAACAATTTTGAAAAGAATAACATGGAAGAAACCATTCCTATCTGAGTTTAAGATTTATGTACCTACAGTAATTAAAACTACGTGGGATTTAAGGCAAGATAGACACATAGGTCAATGGAACAGAAAATACATGCCCAACTGTTTTTTGAGAAAGTTACAAAAGTAGCCGGGCTCTGTGACTCAGTCTGTAATCCCACGCTTTGGGAGGTTGAGTTGAGTGGATTGCCTGAGCTCGCAGGTTCGAGACCCGCCTGGGCAACTGGGCGAGACCTCATCTCTACAATAAATCAAAAAATCAGCCGGGCATGGTAGCGCATGCCTGTAATTCCGGCTACTCGGCTACTCGGAAGGCTGAGGCGGAAGGATCGCTGGAGCCCAGTAGGTCAAGGCTGCGGTGGCCGGGAGCGGCCACTGCACTCCAGTATGGGCGACAGAGTGAGACTCCAACTCAAAAAAAAAGAAAGTTACAAAAGTAATTCAGAGAGAAATGATAGTCTTTTTAAGAAATAATGCTGGAGCAATTAAATATCCATAGACCAAAAAAAAAAAAAAAAGGAAATCACATATTATACAAAAGTTAACTCAAAATGGATCAAGGGTGATCCATAGAAAGAAAAACTAATGAACTATATTTCATAAAAATTAAAGACATGTGTTCAGCTAAAGATTACATTAAGGAGATGAAAATATAAGCTAAAGAATGGGAGAAAATATTTATAAAGTGCATATCCAACACAGGACTAGTATTTAGAATATATAAGGAACTACCAAACTCAACAAGTAAAAATAACCCAACTAGGAAATAGGCAAAAGATATAAAGAGATATTTCATCAAAGAGTATATACAGATTACAAAATAAGCACATTAAAAGATGCTCATTATCTACCTGATTTCAAGATTTATAATAGCTACAGTAATTAGACATTGTGGAAATATAAATTAAAATCACAATGAGATTTCACTATACACAAAATGGTTAAAGTAAAAAATAATGATAGCACCAAATGTTATTTAGGATGTGAAGAAACTAGAAACTCACATTACTGGTAGAACTGTAAGATGGTACAACCATTCTGGAAAACAGTGTGGTGATGTCCTTAAAAGCTAGACATGTAAGAAACAAACAACCTAGCAGTTGTCCTCTTGACATTTATCCTAGAGAAATAAAAACCTACGTTCAAAAATTTGAAATAACAAATATATTCTTAGAGATAAAAATTAAATAAACCAAAGTATGTTACTACCATAGAATACTAAACAGCAATAACAAGGACTAAACTACTAATACAACTTTTTTTCTTCCCCAGCCTTCCCCACCTCTAACAATTATTTTTTTGTCTTTTACTTGACTCTCTTCAAGTTTCTAGATAATATTTCCTACATCCTCTAATAGCTCTTAAAATAACTTTTAATGCTATATTCCATACACCCATCTTCCTGCTTAGCTATGGTCTGGAAACATATCTTTGCTGCCAGTCAAAGAGATCTCTTGGGCTACAGTTCTTCCAGAATTTCACATCTTGACCCTTTTGGTTTGATTTTTTTGTTTTAATCAGTGCAATCTTCAACAATCTCTTTTCTAAAAGTTCATGAAAGTAAAATCTTTAGAGAACATTAATGTTTGAAAATGTATTTATTCCATTGTAATATTTGGTTGATATTGCTTTGGATTTGAAAAAACTGTGCTCTCTTCAGAGAAGAATGAAAACTGAGTTTTTTTTTTTAAGCTTTAAGCATTGGAGTTTTTTGGCATTTTATTTCATTTTTAAATTTTATTTTATATTCAAGGGGTATATGTAGAGGTTACATGGGCACATTGCACGATAGTGAGGTTTGGCCTGCTAATTAACCCATCACTCAAACAGCAAGCATAGTACCCCATAGGTAGTTTTTCAACTCTTGCCCCCTTTTCTTCCTCCCCTCTTTAGGAGTCCCCAGTGTCTGTTATTCCCATCATTATGCTATGTATACACAATGTTTAGCTCCCACTTATAAGTGAGAACATGCAGTATTTTGTGTTCTGTTTCTGTGTTAATTTGCTTAGAATAACGGCCTCCAGATGCATCCATGTTGCTGCAGAGGACACGATCTCATTCTTTTTTATGGCTACATAATATTCCATGAGGTATCTATAACATACTTTCTTTATACAGTTCACGATTGATGGGCACCTAGGATAGTTCCATGTCCTTATTAACATGAACAGTGCTCCCTTAAACATACAAGGGCAGGTGTCTTTTTGATAGAATGATTTATGTTCCTTTATGTATACACCCAGTAGTAGGAATGCTGGGTCAAATGGTAATTCTATTTTTAGTTTTTTGAGAAAGCTCCAAACTGCTTTCTGCAGGACTGAAACTAGCTTACATTCTCACCAACAGTGTATGATCATTGCCCCTTTCCCACAACCTCATCAACATCTGTTGTTTTTGTTGTTTCAATTTTTTTTTTTTTTTTTTTTGAGTTGGAGTCTCACTCTGTCGCCCAGACTGGAGTGTAATAGCCGCTCCCGGTCACCGCAGCCTCGACCTGCTGGGCTCCAGCGATCTTTCCGCCTCAGCCTTACAAGTAGCTAGAGCTACAGGCACGCGCTACCACGCCCCACTAATTTTTTGATTTATTGTAGAGATGAGGTCTCGCCAAGTTGCCCAGGCGGGTCTCGAACCCGCGGGCTCAGGCAATCCACTCACCTCAGCCTGAGGTGATTACAGGCTGAGCCACCAAGCCCGGCTTGTTTTAATTTTTTAATAGACATTCTGATTGATGTAAGGTAGTATCTGTTTCTTTGATGCCTAGATAGTTAAAGGTTTTTATTATGAAGGGATGTTGGATTTTATCAAAGGTTTTTGTGTGTTTGTCTATTTAGATCACCACACGGCTCTTGTTTTTAATTTATTTAATGTGGTGAATCACAATTATTGATTTACATTTGTTGAACCAATCATGCATCCCAGGAATAAAGCTCACTTGATCATGGTTTATGATCTTGTTGATGTGCTACTGAATGCAGATTGTGAGTATTTTACTGAGTATTTTTGCATCCTCAGGGATGTTGGTCTGTAGTTTTCTTTCTTTGTTGCATCTTTGCCAGATTTGAGTATCAGGATATTTCCTTTATATAATGATTTAGAAAGGAATTCCTCTCCCTCAATTTTTGGAATAGTTTCAGTAGACTAGTATCTGCTTGTATGTTGGCTAGAATTTGACTGTGAATCCGGTTTGTCCAGGGCTTTCTTTGATTAATAGGTTTTTTATTACTGATTTGGTTTTATAATTCATTATTGTTCTGTTCAGCATTTCAATTTCTTTCTGTTTCAGTCTTGGGCAGTTGTGAGTTTCCTGGAATATATTAGTTTCCTCTAGATTTTTTAGTTTCTGCACATAGATATGTTCACAGCAGTCTCTGAGAAGCTTTTATATTTCTATGAGAAAGGTTGTAATGTCACCTTTGTCATTTTCGATTATGCCTAATATGGATCTTCTCCCTTTTTTTCCCTTTGTTAATCTAGCTAGCAGTCTATCGATCATGTTTATCCTTTCAAAGAATTAACTTGTTATTTTGATGATCCTTTGTTCGTTTTTTTTTTTTGGTTGTTGTTGTTGTTTTGTTGCTCTCAATTTCATGTATTTGTCATCCTATTTTTGTTAATTCTTGTCTTCTACTAGCTATGGGTTTAGTTTGTTCTTGTGTTCCTAGTTTCTTTTGGTGAGACATTAGGTTGTTTGAGATCTTTCTATCTTCTCAATGATGCACAATATCTTTGATGAAACTCCAGGTATTATACTGAGTTTTTTAAAAATCACAAAATGTATGTATGATACTATATCTAGAGAATTAGTTAAGTTATAATATACAAATGGAGACGAGAACAGTGATCCCAGGGGCTAACAAGGAAGTGAGGGTAGAGAAGGAGGTGGGGCTATGAGAGGGCAACACATGGTACCCTTTAATGATGAAAACTCCCTGAAAAATGACTCTGACTGTATCAATACTCTGACTGTAACATCACACTATAGATGTTACCATTGGGGAACCTGGGTAAAGGGTACAGAAGAGCTCTCTGTATTCTGACAACTGCATATGAATCCACAGTCATCTCAAAATAAATTTAATGTATTAAAGTAACAATTATAAAAAGAGCTCCTTACTTGTCATCCACCAATCTTTTCCTCCCTGTACCTCTTAGAGCAGATTTAACCACCAGAGTGTGTATGAGGTGTGTACGCATGCATATGCATGGCTTGTGTGTGAGAGAGGGGCTGTGCTCAAGTAGGGAAGTTGGAGCGAGTATGGTAAGGTCCTCAAGTAAGTACAGGTCATTCTGCCTTCACCACAGTAGCATAAATCTTTGGATATGGGTGCGCTGAGGAAAGGAAATAATGCCATTTTTTTTAACCATGTTGTAAAAGAATATGGGAAAATAACATTAGGATAAAGATGCTAACAGCAAAGACAATTAGTCCATTAACCTGGTCTTATATAATTTTTTTATTCAATATTTTTTATTATGATATTGTGGGGTACAGTTAAGGGTTAGGTATACAAATATGCTTCATTCAGGCAACCTTGTTGATAAGAGGTGTCTCCCCATCCCCAGACAGATATTTACTACCATTAATCCCATCACCCTACCCCTCCCCCCCATAGTTTCCCACCACTGTCAGTCATTTTCTTATGGTAATACATTGGATGATCAAGGTCTACTATATGAGTGAGAACATGTGATACTCAGTTCTTTGTTTCTGTGAGAGGTCACTCAGTATTATA